>PVLA01009519.1:0-74052 GCA_004027455.1 Hydrochoerus hydrochaeris | reverse complement strand
TTTTTTTTTTTTTTTGTACTGGGGATTGCAGGCGCTTATGCTGCTGAACTAAATCCCCAGGCCCTGTATTTGCTTTTTGAGACAAGGTCTTGCTGTGTAGTTCAGGCTGGCCTTGGACCTGAGGTGATGCTCCTGCTTGTTTCCCAAGTGCCAGGGTTGCAGGTGTACACCGCCACGCCTGGCTCCTAATTTATGTGCTGATATTATTTGAGAAGTAATTAGGATTCGGGAAGGTCATGAGGGCCCAGGATGGTGCAGGTGACTTTTAAGTAAAAGAAGAGACACCATGAGTCAAGGTTCAGCTCCAGACCCAGGGACAGTGAGTTTAGCTTGGCTGGTGGCAGCCACAAGGCACTGTGTGGGGCTCAGGCTCCCAGCAGAGCGCAGGTGGCATGTCTGGGGTGATGGTTAAGAGCTGTGGCAGAAGGTACAGACCCTTTTTCCTTTTCTTATACTGCTGCATGCAGGTTCCTCAATTTATCCAGGCTGTGTTGAAAGTGAAACTTGGTCACAGCCTTTCTCAAACTGGAGCAGCAGGGAACCCCCGGAGTTAGATTGTGGGTGCTGGGCCCCTTCCTGGTTCCGTTTCACAGCTCCGGGGTGGGAAGCTCAGTGCCTTCCCACCATCGTGCCACGGGGCTCCGCAGGGGAAAGTGACCTCCTGAGAGCCATTCCTGAGCCACGGCATGGAAGGGCTGGGGCAGCAGCCAGAGACCGGGCCGGGCTCTCTCCCTCCTGACGCAGTCCTGGGGAGTGGCCCCAGTCATTGTCCCCCACCCCTGCCTCGAGGAGGACTCGTGCCCAGGGAGGCGCAGAGCGGGCCGAGGAACATAACTGTGTGGCAGGGTCGGCAGCGTCAGCAGCGTGCAAAACCCATGCAAACCCCAGGGTAGCAGACTGGCAGGGAGGTATGAGTCACGGCAGCTCAGGAGCGATGTGGAGGGCTCCTGAGATACCGCTGCAGGGAGGAGAGGAGGAGAGGGGGTCCAGGGGATGCATGCTGTACCTTGTGAGAAGGGGCAAGGGGCGGCATGAGCTGGCAGGAGGTGAGCCGTGGTCTTGGCCTCCCGGGACAAGTGGGGAGACTGAGGCTCGCCCCTGATTCAGTCCATGGCTGGGGGGATGAGGTTCCCTTACCGCAGACACCAACGGCAGTGTCGATTATCTTAGTAAGTAGATAATTATTTATAATTAGCATTGCAATTTCCACAAGAAGATGGCTTTAAAATTGCTTGAAAATAGTCCTCAAGTATTTTGAACATTCCCTTGGCAATTTCATTTACTCTATTGATTTGCACTAAGTTGTGACTCCGAGCAAACAGGAAGGGTGCGCTGAGCCGCATGTAAAGTAAGCAGCACTCGGGCCTGGCAGCGTTGCGGGGTCCTCGCTCGGTCGCCGGCATCTGGCTGTCACTCGGAAGGGTGAGGAGGCCACGTCACCTGCGGCGAGCACCTGGGAGTCAGCCTAGGTCAGAGTGAGGAGGACGGAAGCCAGGGCACCCAGACATGCAGGCGCCAGCCGCCCGGGACTGAGCCCTGGGAGCCCCGTCTCCACCACGGGCCTCACCCAGGAAGGGTGGAAGGGCCGCCTGGCCTGGCCTCAGTCTGCCACAGGGCCAGCTCTCAGCAGGAGCACAAGGAAGAGAGGACACGGCTCACCAGCTGTGGCAGTAAATCCCAGCACTATGGGAGGCTGAGTCAGGAGCAGCAGGCTGTACAATTTTGTAAATAAATTTTTTATTTATAAAATATAAAAAGTGGTAGTGATGCAGTGTGGTGTGAAGGATCTGAATTCAATCCTCGGTACTGAAAAAAACCCACACAAAAGACATGGCCAGGCAACAGCAGTATAGGTGGTCAGCACAGGCGCCTGTGGGCAGCGCCTCTCTAGGGGATCGAAGGTGGCCCTATGTGTGTTTGTGACAAAGCCCTGCACCTAAGCTCCCATCTTGTCCTGGAGTTGCAGGACTGTGTCTGGGTGTCTCCGGACCTTGCCACATGGGAAAGGTAGGGGCACCCTGCAGCGCTTGCCCAGCAAGAACTGGCGATGTCCCTTCATCCATCCGTGCATTGTGGTCCCAGAGCTGTGGCTGGAGCCTGAATGCACATCCGCCCTTTGCATCCACACCAAGGTCGTGCAGGATACACTCTCAGTGATTTGAGACACCGAGGCTCCTGGTAGCTGTGAGGTTGCCTCCCTGTTCTCAGGCGCTGAAGGACAAACCTTCCCTGTCACTGGGCGAAGGCAGCCTGCCAGCCTTTGCATCTCTGGTGTCCACAGCCATGGCCCACACTGCCATCAAGCAGAGGGGTATAAAGCAGTGCCCTGTCCTTTTGTGACCTGGTGGGCAGGGCATAGGCAATGGCCACAGATGTGCAGAGCTGGGGTTGGGGTGCAGCCACGTAATGGAGGGACTGCACTCAAAGTGTGCAGGGGACAGAGTGAGGGGGGACACTGGACATGGCCTGGGGGCTCAGCCCAGGCATCGCATCAAGGGGATGGGTGTGGCCAGGAAGGAGAGGCAGGGAGTGGGCCTGCAGCAGAGGACTGGACAGGCACTGGCACAGGCCAGGGTTAGAGAGCAGACTCTGTGGTGCTTGGCCAGCACCAGCAAGATCTGCTGAGCAGGAAGCCAGGGCATGAGGGCCTGGGGAAGGCACTGCTGCACGGCCCACCAGACACACAGATCAGAGGTGCTGTTGGGTGCACAGCAGGGTTTACCAGTGCCTGGCCACAGGGATGTCTTCAGATCCAGACATGGTGCTCATCCAGGCAAATGTTCCAGAATCTCAGTGAAGCCAGGACTTCTCAGCCTCAAAGGTCAAGCAGGAACTGCATAGCTCTTTGGGGAGCAGCCTGCTCTCCCCAGGGACCACAGGCAGGAGCACTGTTACAGTCACCTGGGATTTGTGGGGCCCTGGGGGGCCAGCCTGTGCAGCTGCAATGCTGGGCTTGGGGCACAGATGCACCCCAGGGAGGCCCCCCCATTGCTATGCCATCCCCCTTCAAGGCCATAAGTGGCCCATGGCAGAGCCCAGCCCAGGAGGGACCAGGCATTGCTCAGGTCCCTGGGCCGTGATGTTAGTGCTGCTCTGCCTGCCTTTCTCCTTTGTCCACTGGACAGCAGCTGCTGCGGCCCCTGCCGGGTCACTCAGCAGGCCACAGCTGCACAGCTGGGTGAACCTGGGTGGGCTCCTGGCCACTCCAGGCCTCCATCTCCTCACCTGGGGGTCAGCACAAGAGCCCCTCCCACTGACCCCGGGCTGAGTGTGCTGGCTGTGGTCATGGTCACCATGCAGTTTGCTCTGATCCTGGTCCCCTGGGTTGACAGGGGCTGGAACATGGGGCAATGCTCCTGCACCTCAGAGCTGGCCACTGCACACCTGACTACCCTTTCTGCTGGACCCCAAGATCCCTCTGGACTCCCCTCCAGGAGGTGGGACGAGCTGGGAGCTGCAGCTGCGCCAGGGACCAGTGACTCCCAGTCTGCAGGGGGCCAGCCCCGCAGCTCTGCGCTGCAGCTCTATATTTTAGGGCTCAAGGACTTGAGATGCCATTTAGCACACACGAGCCAGTCGTGTTTCCGGTGGAGAGGGGATGCAGGCACCTCTGAGGGGTGGGGACCAAACACTACAAGTCCCAGCCTCAGGACCTGAGGATGCGACAGTGTTTGGATGGAGCCGGGGCCTTCACTGAGGTATCACAGTTAAGATGAGGCCACCAGGAACTGGGTCCCACATGACACAGACCCGGGGTGACCCCGGAGACACAGGAAGAAAACGGCACCTGTGAGCCGTGGACCGGGAGGCCCAGGAGGAGTGAGGCCACACCCCGGCTTCCCTGCGCCCAGCACTTGGCTACGCAGCCCTAACAACACACTTAACACAAACAAATTAAGTACCCGCCTGTCCCTGGGGCCCGCCCTCCAGAGGCTTCAGTAGCCTGCAAGGAATGAGCCTTCTGGGAGCCAGGCGCTGTGCAGGGCCTGGACAGAGCCATCCAGGTCGGGAAAGGCTCTGCTGGACCAGGGCTTTGGGCAGAGGTCATAGGCAGCCCCTTGGCCTCTCCCTTATCCTGGGCTCCGTCACCCAGCGCAGAAGCAGGCAAGGGCGACAGGAGCGCCAAGGACCTTAGGGCAAAGGCTGAGCAGCCGCCCCCAGGAGCGGGGCAGAGGCCTCTGTGTGGTCAGAATCTCACAGACAGGGCCGAAGAGTGCTCCCAAGTATGAGGCTGAGGGTGCTCCCACAGACCTCGGCCCGTCAGGAAAGTGAGGCCCAGGTTGGTGTGCAGGCAAGAGCATCAGCCCAAAGGGGCCAGAAAACAGTGGTGCAGGCACGGGCCCCCGCAGCTCGGGAGGGGTGCAGGGTGCCAGGCAGGGTGCCAGGCCATGCCCCCCAGGGAGGACGGGTGCAGATGAATCTTGCTGTTGCCCAGGACAAGTCTGCGGCCCATGCCTGTGCCCACACCAGAGAGGGCATGTGACAAGGTGTAACAATGCCACTGATGACAGGGAGAAACTCACCTCTGGGAAGCGGGGTGGAAGGCAGGACCCCAAGCCACTCACCCGGCCTTGCAGGCAGTTGCTGCGACCTTGCTCCCCGTGGGGCTTTGCATCCGGAAGCTGCTTCGTACAGAGTCAGAGGATGGTGTCCCTGGCAGGGCCTGCCGGGCTCTCCCGCCCTGCCTTGAGCTCCAAGCCCAGGACCAGAGCGGCGTCCTGGCTCCCAAGCCACCTCCCGGCTCGGCTTGCTGGCTCGCTGAGGAAGCAGCTCCTTGACCCTGGGGAGGGCCAAGGGTCTCCTTCCCAGACCTCTCAGGAATTGGACGGGGCTCTGCTGTGCACACTGCAAATGTCCAAGCTGAGCCCCGTGATGCTTTAGGGACTGCTTGTGTGTCTACGTCACCAACCCAGAGAGTAGCTCGAAGAGGTAGCTGTACAATGAATGAAGCTCCTGCTTGTGCGTGGGTGTGCACATGTGTGTCTGGGTGGGAGAGGCTGGGGGGCTTTCCCTAGAGCACCAGAAGAGGCCTCACCCAGAACCGGTCCCCCGTCCCAGTGGCCTGTCTTCCTAGGCAGCTGGGACTCCAGTCCTGACGCACACAGACCCCGGAGGATGTGCGCTGGTCAGAACAGCGTGTGAGCCCTGGGTCCTCGGCTCGGACTGCAGGGTGCCAGGCCTGGAGGCCTGGCCAAGGCAGCGCCTCTCACTGTTGGGGCGAGGGCTCCTTTGCAGGCCCTGTGCTGAGTGCCAGGGGCGCGCGGCCTTGGACGGCTGTGAGAGGAGCAGAGAGGCCAGGAGTGAAGCTGCACAGCCCCAGACACAGGGTCTCCTGACCGCTACACTGTCCTCAGTCACCCCAGGCCCCGGAGTTGCAGTCGGCTACCTGGCCTTAAAACAGCTGCGCTTAGCTGACCGGGGCTGGCCGCAGGCCAGGGCTGCTCTAGATTGGGTCTGGCTTTGTCGCTCATTCCCGCTGTCCCCAGGGGTCGCCCTGGTCTCTGCAGCTGGATGTGTGGCCGCATCCCCATAGGGCAGGTCTTAGTGTGTCCCTGGGGTCTCCGTGTTATTGCTGTGAAGATCCCATTAGTAATGTTTTGCCTCTGTGGATCCTGTGTTTAAAATAACCCATGTGATGACAGAATCACACTTGTTATTGTTTCCCTATGATGCAGTAATTAAAAATACCTGGCTGGGCATTGTGGCGCACACCTGGAGTCCCAGCACCTGCGAGGCTGAGGCAGGAGGGTCACTGAGAGTTTGAGGCCATCCTGGGCTACGTAGCAAGATCCTGTCTCAAAAAACCAAGACCTAAAAACAAACCCAACACCGCCCCACGTCTACACACGCTTTCCAGCATGATTACCCTGCTTTGTGGTAGATGTTTACACCTGGGGGTCTTGGGGGACCCTGGCTTTCTCCATGTCTGAACTACTCAGGCTCTGGCACTCTCTGGGTGCCCCCTTGGGGACCAGGCAGACCGGGCTGGGGTCCCCCGCTTCTACGAAAAAGAAACTAAGACCCCCAGGGGGTATGTCCTGTCCCAAGGTCACAGTCTGACACTGGGCATGGCCCTCAGTCCAGTTTCCCCTGGGAGGTGCCCCTGTGGCCACTCCCTGTCCCCTCTGTGACTTGTCCAGTGCCTGGACCTCGCCCCGGGCCTTAGGAGAGGCTGAGACTTGCTAAGGTTTTCCAACAAAGGCAGTTTAGAACCAGAAAGGCCCCTTAGCCTTGGAGGCAGGCAGTGAACACTGCTCAGGGTCAGTTTACTGATCTGTAAAATGGGGTAACAGAAAATCCATACTGGGGGTTGGAGCCAGTACCTGTGGGGGCCCAGCAGGTGTGCACAGTAGCTGCTTCCTGGCAGCGATCCCTCACTGAAGGAGTAATATGGCAGGTAGTGCTTCCCCTATGCCCCATTTTTAATTTAGGAGGCTGGAGAATCCCAGCTTCTCTCCTATGAAGAAAGCAATATCGCTGGGTCGTGAGAAGTGACCACAGAGTACCAGGCCAGCCAGGCCCGGGCTCTGCTGCGGGTGGTACTGGCTGAGGCACAGAGCCTCATGCCTCGGTTTCCCTAAACGCACGAGTGCCGCTATCTAGTCTCAGAGCCCCATGCCGCCCCCCCCCCCCCGTGTTTCCTCAGATGTCTGTGTTTGCTCAGATGTTTATGGGCTCCCTGACAGGCCCTAATCAAAGTGAGGTGAGATTATGGGGGGGGGCGGGCAGGGGAGTCCCACCGTCCAGACTGAGTCCTGAGCAGGCTGGGCCTGGGCCGCGGTGACAGCCAGGAGCATTCTTCCTAGTTTTACAAAGTGAGTGTAGACTGTGTTCTTATGACACAGCTGCCCGCTGCAGTCCCCCTGCCCTGTCTGCCCCTCTCAGGTTACCCCTTCCAGATGCTTCCCGGAGAGCCACAGGCACAGGGACCGGTGGGTATTTACTGCTCTTTTGAACTGAACAGTCCCAGAGACCATGTTGCACCCGTGTACACAGAATCAGCACACAGACATGAAAAGCCATACATGAAGGAGCTGGAGTTTACTGGGTTGCTTTCAGGTCTTCTGTAATCACAGGGAGCCCCCCTACCCCGCACTCCCTGCGCCCCAGGACCTGTCTGTTGGCTGATGACCGGCGCGGCGCGGGCGCGCGTGCAGAGTGAATTTCGGCCAGCACCGGAACAGCCCGGTTTCGGGGGAGTCAGGGCCGCTGAGCCCAGCACTGAACAGCCCGATTTCGGGGGAGTCAGGGCCGCTTGGCCCAGCAGCGCGCGCTTTTGCTTCACTCCAGGGATTTTCTGAAAGCCTTGAAGGAGGCTCAGCAGCCAGCACCAGGCTGCGGCCTGGCAGCAGCTTCCCAGTGAACCCCACACGGCTCAGGGCGTCCCGCTGGGACCCGAGCAGCCCGCCCCCACCCCCACCCCACCCGGGGGCTCCCCGCCTGCTGCAGGTGGGGGCACACGGGTGGCCGCTGCCCCTGGCTCGGGTGTCTCCAGCCAAGCGTGGGCGAGGACCCAGTGTGACCCAATGTGGCCGGCTGGGCGACTGTGGAGAGGTCGAAGGGCACGTGCCGGGGTCACGCGGGGACACCGGCGGGAGGGGGAGGGGAGGGGCGGGGCCCCGCTCCTTCCCCGCCCGCCGCGCCTCCCCTCCCCCACCCGCGTGTCCCCGTCCCCCTCCGTCCCGCGTGTCCCCGTCCCCGCGCCGGCGGAACTCGGGGCCGCGCACAGGAAGTGGCGAGGCGGCGGGCGGGGCGGGCGCGGCGCCCACTGGAGCCCAGCGCAGGGCCGGGCGGGGCGGGACGGCGCGGGACGGAGGGAGCGGGCGACGCGGGGCGCAGGTGAGCCGCGGGGCCTGTGCCGGGAGGGTCGGGCCTGCCGCCCCGGGTTGTCCTGCGCTGCCGCCGGGCGCTGCCGGTCCGCGCTGCAGTGGGCCGGGGGGGGGGCCGCCGCCGCCTCGCTGCCGGCCTCGCTGCCCGGCTCGCCGGGTCCTCGGGGCGCGCTGGGCCGCGGCGACGGGCGGTGACCCCGTGCAGGGGCCACCCGGCGCAGGGAGCCCTCCCGAGAACCGCGCGGCCCCCGCAGGCTCCGGGCCTGCGAGCCACCCCGTGCAGGTGGAGGCGCTGGCGACCGGCGGCAGCCTGGCCGGCGCCCGGGCAGTCCCGCTTTCTGCTTGCTCAGCCCAGGGCGGGAGGCGGAGGGAGGGCTGCAGGTGGCACTGCCCCGGCTGCGGAGGGTGCCCGGTGTTCGGGTGTGACTTTGGCGTGCAGACCAGTGTCCGGGAGAACGGTCACCCTTGGGTCAGGTGACAGCTGGCCAGTAAGCAGACACCTTCCCGCCGGCCAGGGGACCCTGGGCAGCGCATCCTGGGCAGCACGTCCTGGGCACTTAGGAGAGGCTTAATAACTGTTACCCCCCCCCGCTCCAAAAATGTGCGATGACGTTTTGCAAACTTCGGGGGAAGTCCGTGGAATGGAGAAAATGGTTTCACAGATGGCTTCTGAGACTTCGCTGTGCTGTGCCGGGAGCTAAGATCCAGGCACAGGCTGAGCGTGGCCTGTGGCTGGGAGAGGGACAGGAGGGAGGTCAAGCCGGCGGCTGCTCCGCCAGCCATCACAGTCCAGAGCTTCATGGGGGTCCCCGTGGGTTCTAACTCTGGGGTTTGACGCACTCCTCTCCTCCCTGTGGTAGGTAATCACCGCCCTGCTCACTGCCCTGGGGTGTGGAGCTGGCCTGTGACCACCCAGGCTGTGCCCACCATCCTAGCGTCTTCTGTGACACACGCTGTCTGGGGAGCTGTGCTGGCCCCGGCTCCTCCGGAGGCCCGGGGCGGGCAGGGCTGGGGCTGGATACAGGCAGGTGGTGTGGGGACACAGCGGGGGTGGTGAGAGGTGCTGTCCTGCCTCCAGGGGGCCTGGCCCCAGCCCAGCGTCCACCCTGTCCGGGGTGCAGCCAGTGGAAGACGGGTTTTACTCTGAAGGTAGGAAAAGCTGCCCCAGAAGAGGGCTGCTGGGTGACAGGTGTCCACCGTGGGCATCTGTCCTGGCTGGCACCGTCCTGTTGTCTACCTGGGCTTTGCCGGACACTGCTCCGCAGAAACTGAGAGGTTGAGTTACCTGTCAGGGTGATGTCACACCTTGGCAGGGCCGATGCAAGCTAAGATCCGGGGACTCCCTCTGTGAAAAGCCCTGAACCTTATCCCTGATGGAAGTGGAGGTGGGCAGGAAGTATCAGAATCCTTTATAAACAGGGAAAAGGGGAAACCAAAGACCAAGTACTGTGGTTGGTTTGGTTTGGTTTTGCTCAGCAGAGAGGGTGGAGTTAACTGGTCCAATCCCATTTACCAAGCCAGCTAACTAGTCCGGTCCTGCTTCCCCCTGAGAGGCTACTGCTGGTTATCGGGCCCAGCTCATTTGCCCTGCACGTGGTAGCTTGTCCACTCACCCTGTCACTGACCGGTGGCCTTGGTTAGGTCCTGCAGCCTTTAACATGCCCAGCGTCAGCCCTCATGCCCAGTCCAAGATGCCTCTTGCCAAGCTGTGGCCTCGTGCATGCGCCTGACCCTCTCCAGCCTCCTGGAAACTTCTGTGATTTCCTGGATTCTTAACAGAGCAGGCCCGGGCCGGGCCTGGCCGGGCCATGTGCGCTTGCTCCCTGCGTGCTGACTGCTCCCTTTTTACAGAGCTTTTTGTGAGGCCGAGCTGATTGCATAGACCGAGCAGAGAAACTCCGCGGGTTTTACGTTTGGTAACCGAAGCATGCAGAGTGGTAAATGAGCCAAACTGAGCAGGATGACCAGGACCACCCGTCATTCCTCAGACCGCCTGCTCGGAACCTTGGGATCAGTTCTGAGTTGTCTCACAACGCTGCGCTTTGAGTAAAAGTGGGAAGGGGTACCCTCCAATCGTCCGTTGTTTGGTCGGTTAGAAGACCCTGCTGTGTGCTGATTATCTCTGTCAAACCCGTGCGCATCTGCGTGGGTAACCCCTGCGCATCAGGCGTAGTGTGGGGACAGAGACCCAGGCTGCTGGTGGCTCTGGTGGCTGTTCATCCTGCGGAGCTGGGCCCGCGGCAGGCTGTGAGCACTGACCGCACCGCCTGGTCCCACCCATGGGAGACAGGGCTTAGGTGGGGTGGCAGTGGGTTCTGAGCCCGCGAGTACCCTCCAGAGGTGACTGCAGGTGCCCTCCTGGCCAGGGTGCGCTGCGGCACATGACACTCAACACAGAAGCTGGGTGCTTCTGGGGTGCGCCATGAATGGCGATCGCCTAGGTCTCTTCTTTCTTTTCTTGTTCCCATTTCCTTTCCTGTTTGTTTGTTTGCTTTTTTGTTTTGTTTTGTTCTTGTTTTTTGAGACGGGATTGCACCATGTAGTTCAAACTGGCCTTGAACTCACAGTGATCCTCCTGCCTCAGCCACCCAAGCTGGATTGCTTTTTGAGAGTAGGTGCAGAAGGAAACCTGTATTAAATGACTGCAGCCACTGTTTGTTGTCATGATTGCCGCGGCAGCGGCGTTTCTGCCCTGCTATGTGCCCAGGTGCCGTCTCCCTGCTCTCACCGGTGGCAGAGTGGTGTGCTGGGTATGGGGTGCAGTGCGGGGTGCTGTGCAGGGACCATGCTGGGGGCCTGGGGTGGGCCGGGGCGCCATGCAGGTCACCCTGCGGTGCTCTCCTTCTCTTCCTTGAGCCCTTGGCTGACCTGAACATCTTCCAAGCCTACGCTGACGTTAAGCTGGCCCCACTTTGTAAGCTGGGCTTTGCTTATCATGTTGTAATGACTTTGATAACTGCATCTCCGCGGTGTTTCATAGGCTTGTTACTTTAGATTTCAAAGCGGCCCCGTAAGGAGGGCAGCTCATCCCACTGTGCGGGTGGAGAAACAGAGGCAGGGAGGCTCGGCAGGCGCCCAGCACGGCAGATCTTTGGGGGTGGTAGGGGTTGGGGTTGAGCACAGGGCCTTCCCGCTGAGCTGCCTGCCCAGCCCTGTTTTACCTGTTTGAGGCTGAGTCCCTCTAAGTCGCTAAGCTGCCCAGCCGGGCTTGAGCTTTCCATCCTCCAGACTCCCTGGGCCACGGGCGCAGCTGGCACCCGCAGAGCCGAGGGTCGGGGAGCACAGTGTCAGAGCGCGGCTTCCGGTGGGCAGGGTGCTGGGATGACAGCTGTGCTCTGCCACCCTCTGTCCCCTCGCTCTCTGCGAGGCTTGTGCTGGTGCAGGGACGTCCCGTGGACTGATTTCTGGTCCTCGCCTAATTGAAGTGTTGAACGGTAAACATTCTTTTTACTAGGGAGATGCGCACAGACGCGGGGGCAGTCGTGCACCTTGGGGGTGCAGCACCACAGGCCAGAATGCAACAGGAGGTGGAGGGTGGAGTGTGGCCTGCCCTTGTGTGGGGGATGTGGGAAGCAGGTGAAGGTCAAAGTGCGAAGGTTAACGGGAGGCTGCGGTTCGGGGGCCAGGAGGCAGGAGCAGGTGTGAGGGAGGCCTGGGGAGGCAGACCTGGGACACTGGTCCCTGCTAGGAAGCAAGGTCTCAGCTGCAGCTCTGAGGGCAGCTCAGCTGAGCGCTGGGGCCAGCATCATGCTGGGGCGGAGGGGCTGCGTGTCCCTGAGGACCTGCCCTGAACAAGAGCCCCCCAGCTGTCCTCCGCAGGGTCCCTGGGTGCTACTGGGAGGCTGCTGTGTGACCTCCCACACACCTGTCTCCCTGCAGCAGCCTCCTGGCAGGGGCTGCAGTGCTGTGCCCATGGCTGCCCTGGAGCTCTGGTGTGGACACTCCTTGCCATTTGCTGTCCGCTACTGCAGCATCGGCACATTTGGGTTTTGCTCGAGGGCATCTGACCTCGGGGCTCGAGAGGAGTGAAAAGGAGTTAGTTGGGCTGTACAGGAAGCATGGAGCATCAGTAAGGAATGTAAGTAACACAACCTGCTCCTTGTCTTTTTTGGTTTTTCGGAGACAGGGTCTCACTATGTGGTCCAGTCTGGTTTCAGACTCACCTTGTGGCCCAGGCTGGCCTTGAACTTGCAGTGATCCTCCTGCCTCAGCCTCTGGAGTGCTGGGATTGCAGGCCTGCAGCACTACACCTGGCGAAATGCTCATTGAAAGATGTTATTGTAACATTAGAGAGAAGGGAAGCGGCCCACGGGTTGGGCAGCTGTAGTTTTATAGGTTATTGCTCCTAAAGTGTCCTTTTTGGTGACCCAAGTCGTACGTGGAGGTGCAAGAGGGAGGGAACAGCGCCAGGGCCAGGGAAGCTGCGCCGGGGCTGGTGATGTGGAGTGGCAGGGCCTCCTGGCAGGGCCGGCCAGCCGCCACCCAGTGCCTCCCTGGGGCACAGCAGGGTTGCACGGGCCCAGCACTGCTGTGTGCATGTTCGTCCCATGGAAGCCAGACGCCATATTAAATGCTGCTGCCCCTGACTTCTGCCCTGGGGCACCAGTGCCCTGGTTCTGGAGTGCAGTGTTTAATTCTTGAGTAAAGTGACCATGGGAGCTGATTGAAGAGAAAGTGGGCACCTCCAAAGGGCTTGTGAGAGAAATGAAAAGTTGCTGGGCCTGGTGGTACATGCCTGCAATCCCAGGGCTCGGGAGGCTGAGGCAGGAGGATCACTATGAGTTTGAGGCCAGCGTGAGCTCCATAGAACAAGATCAGCCTAGACTACAATTGAGACTTTGTCTCAAACAGAAAACCAAACCAAAACAAAAAACAATACAAAACAAAGAGAAAAGAGAGAGAGAAGAGAAAGAAGTGAAAAACAAATGGGGAAACCCCGAGGTGTTCTGTGCAGAGGAGACCAGAAGAGCTGGGGTCCCGGCTCGGCCCTGGTGCTGGACAGGCCTCCCTGCTGACAGCTCCAGGACAGAGGCTGGGGCCAGGCAGCAGGCGCCAGTCCAGTCCAGTGGCTGCAGCATCTCTGCGTGCTGCAGGACGCCAGCAAGGCCTGAGGAAAGAGCCAGTCTGCAGCTGGGTAGGTGGCGCAGGCCTATAACCCCGCTCTCCTGGAGGCTGAGACGGGAGGGTGGCAGGTTTGAGCAGAGCCTGGGCATCTTAACGATTTACTGAGACCTCGTCGTCTCCAAAGTAAAACGCTAAACGGCCGGGAATGTAGCTTGGGGTGACAGCCCTAGGTTCAGTCCCCAACACCGAAAAAAAGGCCCTGGTCTAGGAGACGCATACCCTCAGGGCGCACCACAGGTGGTAGGAAGGTGCTCCTGGCTCGCTCCTCCTCCAGCCAGCCGGGTCTCTGCGTGTGGCAGCCCTGTGTTCCGTCTGGGGCCGGCCACGCAAAAGCTGCACCCCCTGTGATGCCCAAGGGCCCCTGCAAGTGCTGTGGTGCGGGGTCCCCATTGACTCTCGTGGGGTGGGCAGCTCAGTGTTACCCAGTGGGTGCTGACTTGATTTCCCCGAAGAGTCCAAAGTCCCCATCCATGTCCAGGCCACTCAGGCCATTTGTCTGCTGGGCTGTCCTCTGCACTTCCTTGATGTGGCTCAGTCCTGTGCTCTCTGTTTTTTGTTTTGTGTTTTTGAGACCTCGCTATGTAGTCCAGGCTGGCCTGGAACTTGCGGCGATCCTCCTGCCCCAGCCTCTGGAATGCCAGGGTGACAGGCATGCACCGCTGTACCGCTGGCCTGTGCTTTGTCACATCCTTAGGGTTCCCGGCTCTGGTTGTCGTGGGCAGGTTACGCATCTCCTCCCAGCCTGGTCTTGTATGTTTGCTTCATTTTATTTCTGCCCACAGTGTTTTTTGGTTGACTGTAGAATCTACCTGGCCCCTGAGTGCTGCCCGGCAGGAAGCCCCTCCCACCAGCTGCTGGAGGCTGAAGGCTGCTTCCCCAGCCTGCGTGCTGGGGTGGAGTTGGCCGGGCAGCTGTTGCTGGGCATCCCCGCGGGTGCCCTGTGCCCTTGCCCTCTCCCACGCCAGGCTTCTGTTTAGCCCTCGGCTCCCTGATTATTTTCTTGCCTCTGCGATTAGCATGTTTGAACGAGTCTTCATGGTCGCCAGCAGGCCTGGAGGAGGCGCGGCGGGTGGCCCTGTCTGGTTTTGGGGTCAGCAGTGTGACGGCTGCTGGGTCTGAGTCCCTGTGGCTCCTGAGAGCCAAGGAAGCAACAGCGAAAATGCAGAGAAATTGAAGCAACGGCGGGGAAGCGGAAGGTGATCGGCCCTCCCGAGACGCAGATAGTGCAAAAATGTCCAGCTGCCATTGGAGAGATGGAAATTCAGACAGCACTGAGATACCGCCTCACCCCCGAGAGAATGGCCGTCACTGAGAAAGCAAGCAGTAACAAGTCCTGGGGGGCTGCGGGGGAAAGACCCTTCTCCACTGTTGGTGGGAGTGTAGACCCGTGCGACCACTGTGGAAGTCAGGGTGGAGACTCCTCAGAAGACTAGGGCTGGAGGTCCCGTTCGACCCAGCTGCTCCCTTCTGGGATCTTCCCAGAAGAGTTGGAAACGTCACACCACAGCGGTATGTGCACACCCATGTTTGTGGCAGCGCAGTTTATAGTAGTGAGATCCTGGAAAGAACCTGAACGTCCATCGACTGAGGAGCCACAGATAAATAAAAGATGCGGTCTTTTCCTGCGGTGGAGAACTGCTCAGCCGTGAAGGAGGGTGCACTGGAGACTTCCAGGTAAATGGGCGCAACGCGAGAATGCACTCGGTGCAATAACCAGACACGTGTAAACCTCTTACTGTCTCACCAGTGTGAGACGCTGAAAGAAACTATATTCATAAAAGATAGTCAAGATACCTATACTGCTGATTTCTCACAGCTCACTGAAGACAGAGGTCTGTGCTGGTATTTTCAGAGGATTAAGTGCAGATACCTTGTGCCCTGAGTAACTGATTTGAACATAATGATGTGTGGACTATGTGCCACCGTTACCCCCAATTGTGTTTTGAAATTTTGTTTTATAATTTTTTTTTCTCCTAATAAAAACCCCACAGGGCGAGGCAGGCAGGTCACCCCCATGGGTAGCTCCTGTGGGCTGGTGACGCTGTGGGCAGGGGCCACTGTGTCCCCAGTGGGAAAGGACAGGGGAGCGGCTGCAGTCATACTGTGAGCGGCCACGGGGCAGTGGAGCCGCTGCGCTGGGCTGCTTCTCCGGGACAGGCGGGAGGAGCAGGGGAGGAGACTGCAGCTGTGCAGGGCGGGAGAAGGGGTTAGAGACCAGCGCCCAGGATGACCAGAGGGCAGCAGGGGGAGGGGGCGGGCAGGGCCCAGCAGGCTCTGGGAGCTGCTCGGAGGTTGACCTTCCTTCCTGGTCCTCCTCCGCTCTTCCCACATCTCCCTCTTCTGTCCCCTTTTCTATTTCCATTTTCTCTCTTCTCTCTGAACATCGTTATTTTATGCACTGCATCTAATATTAAAATATCACCGTATGTAATCATACCAAATATGGCAGCAAATCTATTTATGTATTTATTTACTTATTTTTTATTTGGTTTTCTTTTGAGACGAGGTCTCCCTTTGGAGCCCAGGCTGGCCTTAACTGGAGGCACTTCTGCCTCAGCCTCCTGAATGCTGGGATGATAGGCATGTGACACCAAGCTTAGATTTTCTGTTTTGTTTTACTTTTTGCTCTAGGGCTTAAACCCTGGGCCAGGAGTGCTGGGCACGCCTTCTCCCTTGAATCTCACCCCCACCCTGGAAGTTGCCTTCCCAGAGGGCAGGGCTCCCTGCCCAGCCTGCCGCCTCCGGCTTGGTGCGGTTTTGGTTCTTGGCTATGTAGTTGGGTCTTGGGCCCTGTCCAGTGCAGTGAGTCTGTCTGTGACCTCCCACGAGGCCCAGCCCAGGGTTCTGGCTTGTGGGGGGAACCTGCCCGGTAAAGCCTTAGTGACAGCTTGAGGGCCAGCACCGGCTCAGGAGTGGACCTGGTGGACCAGGACAGCCGTGCTGGAGGCGCCACCTCCTGGTGTGGTGTGGCCTCGGGAGGGCGGTGCAGGCTTCAGGCCCAGGCCGGCAGCTGCTCCCCAGCCAGGCCGCAGCTCTTCCTCAGCTGAACTTTCCACTGGCTTCTCCGTCGCCTGAACGACCAGAAGTGGACAGGCCACTGTGCTGGTGGCTTCCTCCAGGCCCCGTGTGGTGTCTAAGGGGTCGCCGCACCGCGCCTTGCCCCGAACCTGCTGTGCCCAGTAGTGGGTAGGGCGCTGTCTCCAAGGTAGAAGTTGAATGGAAAGGCAGGGTTTCGAGTGTGCAGTGTGGGGTGATGTCTCTGTGGGGGCCCTGCCATGGGTTCTTCCGGGGCCCACAAACCCAGTCTTCCATCTTCTCCTTGCCGGTGTCCGAGGCTGGACCATTGGGAGTCCTTCCTCCAGCCCCTGGCCCCTGCAGCCTCCCTGACTCGGCCTCCTGTGTGCTGCATTCCCACCATCCTCAGCTGCCTCACCTGCATCCCCTGCCCTGGGAGTGTCGAGGCAGTGTGACTCGCCCCTTGTCTGCCCGGCCCATGGCTCAGCAGGTGACGTCACCTCTCCTGTCTTCCACAGACCCTGTGTCACACCAGCACGGTGCCAAGTTCTGGGCCAGCTTGGTGCTGTCACTGGGACTCTGATTTGACAGGTGCACCCCCCACATGGCTCTGGGGGTACAGGGGAGGCTTTTCCAGATTGGGGGCGCTGTCCCCAAGGCCCCACAGAACACGGAAGGGGCATGGCAGGGCCTGGCCCCCGGCTCAGCTCACATGGGCTCTGGTCCTAGCTGTGCCCAGGGCTCCAAAAACTTCAGCCGGCAATGGAACAAGGACAGGGCAGAAACGGGAAAAGGGGAGGAGCCAGGGGCGGGGCCCGCTGCCCCCTGTGGCCAGGACAGGGGGACCGAAGGACTGGACGCGGAGCTGAGGCCAGCCTGGGCCAGGGGCAGCGTGCTGACCACAGCAGCACAGCGCCATCTGGGGCTGAGCAGAATCTGTCCTTCCTGCGAGGGGATAGGAGAGACAGTGGCAGGAAATAAACCCAGAGACCTTCAGGGAAAGAAGAAAATTGGGGAGCAAATGGGAAGCACCAGCTGGTTTTCCTCTTCTTTTTTTGATTTTCATTTTGTTTCAGTTTGCTCTGCAGCGCTGGGGATCGAACCCAGGGCCTGGTGCTAAGCAGGGGCTCTGCCGCTGGGCCCTCCCAGCTGCACTGTGTTATGTTTCCCCTTCCCAGTTTTATGGAGCAATTTAGTAATGTTGTTATAAGTTTTATTCTGTAGCTTGTGATCGTATTGTGTTTTCAGGATGGGCCAGTTTTCTTTTTCAGTTAAAAAACACTCTGGCTGGCCATGCTGGCTCATCCTGTAATTCCAGCACTGTCTGGGAGGCTGAGGCAGGAGGCTGGCTGTGATCCCAGCCTGGGTAACGTACTGACTTAGACCTTGTCTCAAAACACAACCAGGGACCCAGCTCGGTGTGAAGGTCCTGAGTTCAGTCCTCGGTGCTGAGCAGCGGCAGCCCTGAAAAGCCACAGACAGAGGTTTGGAGGCTGCGCCTCTCAGCCCTGGTCGATGGGTCCAGAGCCAAAGGGTTTTTGAGGCTGCAAACATCGGGAGTTCTCCGTGTGCGCTTGGGAGAGGAGAGTCCTGGGCCGGGTGCACAGCTGGGGCGCCTCAGACGGAAGAGGGATTCTACCACGCTGATCCCATTAAAAGTTAGACGTCATGGTTGAAGAAAATGTTACTGAATTATTTCCACCTTTCTCCTTTTGGGGGCTGCTGGGCTCCAGACCCAGCTGTTGAGCGGGTTTCTGCCAGGGAGCCACAGCCCCCAGGCCATGGCTACCTCTGCGCGTGCACCTGTGGGTGCGTGTGTGTGTGTGCGCGTGCGCATGCGTGTGTGTGTGTGTGTGCGTGTGTGTGTGTGTGTGTGCGTGTGTGAGGTGCTGGGGCTTGAATTCAGGGCCTGGTGCTGCTCCACCCAGCTCTACCTCACCCAGCCTGCCCAGCCTCTTCCACCCCTGGACGACTCCAGAAACTTAAAGCTGCAGCTCTGGCTCGAGGGTCCCGCCCTGGGGCTGGCAGAGTCTGAGCTGATGTGCGTGGGGTTCCTGTGGCCGGGGTCCCACATCTGGGTCCCTGTGGCTGCAATGGGGCTCATGCTGGGAATAGCTTAAATGCTGCCTTTCATGGTGTTGCTGATTGTGTGCCGTCCCTTGCTGGGATAGAGAGGATTTCGGGGGTCCTCTGCACCTCTTTTAGTGCGATGTGTGTTTCTGCCTGGGAACCCTGGACTCATCTGTAGCTGGGCTTGTCTACCCTGCCCGCCTCAGCTGTGTGCAGGAGATGGGCGTGGGGTGGCAGCGCCTCCTCCCCCGGGTGAGTGCTGTGGTGCTTCTGCTGCGATGCTGGAGAGTGGGTCTGAAGCAGGCCTGTGTTGCTGTGAGGGGTGAGCCAGGTCTGGGGGACCTGCAGGGCACCCTGCTGTGCAGTGGCCCTTCCTCCCATGTCCACATGGCTCCGGGTGGCCAGAGCCCTGCGTCTCTCAGGGCCATCAGTGCCGTGGGCTGTGTCTGTGCAGGCTTTGTGTCCCGGGATGCCACACGGCAAAGCAGTGCCCAGCTCTGCTGGTGGTCTCTGTCCTGGCTGGCCACGGGGCAGGCCCAGTGCCACAGCCTGTACCGTGTCCCCTGGGCTGCTTGTGTGGTACCAGGCTCCTGGTGCCCAGATCGGGTCGAATGCCAGGCCGCTGCAGGGCTGCCCTGGCCTGATACCACCTCTGTACCACAGCCAACTTCCTCGCCCTTCATTTGTGAATTTCCTGGCTCACAGAAAAGGAAGGGACAGACACGAGGCTGTGACATTAGTGCCTACTGTCACTTGTCCGCTCCTGGTGGGACGCATCCAGCCCTGGAGCCACTGTGACCAGAGACACCTTGTGGGTTGATGGCCTTAGGGACCCTAGGGCGGTGATGCTGGGGTCATGGCCTCCTCGGGACGGGGATAAGAGGTCCGGCCCCAGGGCCAGGAGGTGAGATGGAGAGGCAGCTTCCCACCGTCCTGTGCCAGCCCCGCGCCCTGCCCCTCCCTAACATGGTGGCACTGGGAAATAAGCAGGTTTCGCTGAGTTTGCTGAGCCTGTGGCGTGGTTTGAATTTCTGAGCACTCATCCTTGGTTGGAGATGACAGCAGAGCCATCGCCCAGCCCCAGTCCTGCCCAGTGGGGCAGTGACTTCCCTAAGCTGAGGGACCGCGGCTCCCTGCACCGCCTGGTCCTGGCACTTCCTGCTCCCCCAGCGAGTCTGATGTTGGGCACAGCCGGCCGGCGGCCTCACTATGCAGGGATGGTGTCTGTCTGTCCTGCATGAGTGGACGGGACACAGCCCTGGTGCTCACACCTGGGTCTTGTGGGGCAGTGTTTCTCGGCCCTGTCCGCTGGTCCCCTTGCCCTGCTCGACAGAGTTCACGGTCAGGGCTCCTTGTCCCTGAAGACCATAGCACTGGTTCCCTGGCCCGAGGCCATGCTCCATTGCCACTGTCCCACTGCGTCTCCCTCTCTGTGCGTGTCAGGTGTGAACAGGTATGTGCAGCCGTGCAGGCACCAGACAGCCCAGGTACACAGGCACACGGGGACGCAGACACACACAGATATGTGGACGCACAAGCACGAACCCGCGCAGACGCGCGCGTGTTAACCTGCACGTCTATACCTAGTTCTGTGGTGCTAGTACTTCAGCTCCTCTGCACGACGTCCACTAAAGAAGTTGGAGAAAGAGTCTGGACATTCGTGGCCCTCCAGCTCACCTGCCCTTGTGTTTGTGCGGGCGAGGGGTGTGGCGTGTGTCCCCTGCTGCAGGGACGGTGCACCTGTTGGAGCTGGCAGTGGTGACGCCCACGCAGGCCGGAGGTTTGCCTCCGCCGCGCCCCTCCGTGGTCTCTGTGTGCTGGGGCTGGTTTTGGTGGTCCGTTCTGCTCTTGAGTGGCTGGACACAGGATATGAGTCGCTCTCTGGGTTTGTGTGCCTCCCTGGCTGAGCTTTGTTTTGTGGTGCTGGGGACAGGTGCAGGGCTGCGTGCATGTGGGTGCTCTTCCCCTGGCTGCAGCCTCAGCCCTAAACTTTCTTATTACCTGAAACTCGCGTCTGTAGGTTATTTTGGACCATTTATTATTCTTTTGGCTCTCAGGGTTCTTTTTGGTGCATCTGAGCCATCTGTGAGTTTAACAGTGTTTTCCTTCCCCGTCCTGGGTGTTTGCTCCTTTCTCTCCCTTCCTGCATTGGCTGGTGTCCCCAGGGCTGGGGGCTGGGGGGGGGTGTCCTGGTCCCAGCCAGGGTTCCTGGGTCACCGCTGAGCGTGACATTTATCTGAGGGTTGGGGTCTGCAGTGTCCCAGAGCTGTGTGCTGGGGGCTCAGTGCCAGCTGGCGCTGCTGGGGGTGCCTAGCAGGGGCTGAGAGGGAGGGGCCAGGTGACAGGCGCCCTCCCAGGGGACTGTGCAACCAGTCTGTCCCTTTTTGCTTTTACGTCCTGGCCACATCTGGGGGGCCTCGCTCCCCCGCACCGTGCTGCTGGTTCTGCAGGCCAAGGGCAGCGGGGCCCCCAGTTGTCCCCAGAGCTCTGGAAGCGAGAGCCGAGGCTCCCGTGCTCTGTCAATCTCAGCATTTGTCACGGCGACGGAGGGCAGCCCTAGGCAGCCCTGGAGTTGTGCCTGGTCAGACAGGCTTTGTGCCTCTGCTCCTCTCTCTCTATCTTGGTCTCGCGTGACAAAATGCTGTAGGTTTTATTGATCCTTTCTCAGAACCAACTCTGGGGCCTTTTCTGTATTTTGTATTTCATTAATTTCTGCTTTGAAAATTATCTCTTCCCTTCGTGTTAACTTTGTATTTTGCTTCCTTTTTCTTTGAGGTAGGATCTCACTCGGTACCCCAGGCTGGCCTCAAACTCATGGCAGTCCTCCTGCCTCAGCCTCCCGAGTGCCGGGGTACAGGCATGTGTCATTATGCCTGGCGCCTTTCTAACTTTTTTAGGTGTATTTTATGCCAGCTGAGGTGGCCTTTTAAACATCTCTAACGTGCCTGAGTCACTCCCGGGAAGAGCTGACTTGGCGGAAGCTGTAAGCTGTGATGTGAAATATTTTTGTTACTGTTCAATTCGCATACTAGATTTTGACTTAATGTTTGATGGCTGCATTTTGGAAATACCTTTTTGTTCTTTTCGGTGTACATGATCGGGCTCAGAGATCCCCTCCCTGCTTGGGTCTCTCTCTTGAGCCCCCGAGATCTGCTGATGGCAGGAGCTCGCCTGCACCTGTCCTCCCGTCCTCCGGGGAACGGCAGGCACTGCAGAGCTGCTTGCTTCCCGCGTCCCCATGCGTGCAGAGTGGGAGCTGCTGGCTGCAGGGTCCCAGGCTGGTGGCTGAGTCCTTTCCTGCTGTGCAGCTGGCCCTGTCTGGCTCCACTCTGGGGACGAGGGTGATCGGCCTGTTTGCTCTGGCTGCTTTTCCAATCAAGGTTTGAAACTCTCTGGTGCAAGGGACTCCAGATAGTGGAAGCCGTGGGACGGGAGATCACAGAGCTCCTGGGATCAGGGCTCAGAGCAGAAGCCTCCTGCAAGCTTGTGTTGTTAGCAGTGCTCAAGCCTTGTGGGGCCTGCAGGCGGGTGAGGCACAGGGTAGGGACAGCTGGTTGCTCACTGTCCCCTTGGCTGGCACTATGGGCAGCTGCACTGCTGGGTTCTGAGAGGCTCGATGCTGCACCTCTACCTGGACAGCCGCGTCCTCCCCAGGACCCTGCAGGTCGTGCGCAGGCTGCCTCTGACTTGGGGGAGGCCCTGGTGGCCTCATTGACTCAGATTTGTGTTCTGGGTTAACCCAGCTGACAGGTTGGCCTCGCCCTGCCTCCTGGTGTAGAGATGCACTTCCAGCAAGCACTTGCACTGACAGCAGAGAGACGGGTCAGAGGCTTCTGCTGCTCCCAGCCAGCCCAAGGTCCTGGTGGGCTCCCAAGTTGGTGCAACTCTCAGGGCACCCCAGCAGGCCCAGCTAGAAGCCTGCTCCAGCCCAGTAAAAGCTTGACTTCATAATGCAGAATTCTTGTCCTCCCCTCCCTGCCCAACTGTCATCCAAGCACTTGGGACACTGAGGCAGGAGGAGCTCTGTGAATCTGAGACCAGCGTAGAGTACAGAGCAAGACCCTGTCTCAAAACAAAACAAAAAAATTAGACAAGAATGTCCAGTGGGTTGTGTGTGTATGCACCTTTCTGTGTTTCTGTGTTCAATAGCAGGGAAAATGGGAGCAAAATGAAGAGAAATAAATAGCAGATACCAGAAAAGACCTAAATGAGAACAGAGGTGGGAAGCACACTGGATGGGACTGACGGGCAGGCATTGCAGGAGAAGAGGGCTGCAGTAGTCAGCCCTTCCGCTGTGGGACACCCTGCGAACAGCAGCCGGGACAGGAGCTTTGCTCTGGCTCACGGTTCTGAGGCCTCAGTCCATGGTTGGCAGTGCAGCAGAGGGTGTGGGAAGCAGGGACAGAGCCCAGGGGGAAGGGGTGGGGACAGGACACAGTGCTCAGGCCTATGGCCCGTGGCCTGCTCTCTGCCAGCCCCACTCCTGCCCTGTCTCCTCCTAGTGTCCTAGGAGGTTAGGATTCCACCAGCCTCAGCAGCCTTGGAGTCAGAGCCCTCCTGCCCAGCTCCCCAAAGGCCAGAAGCACAGCCCTGCAGCTGGCCCTCAGGGCATTTTAGATGTAACTCAAACCACGCCTTGCTTGAAATGACTCTGGGAGGAGGGACACAGAGGAAGGGCAGGGACCTCGCACCATCTCTGTGTCACCTGGGGCTGCTCTCTGGAGGGTGCCTGTGAGGAGTCTGGGAGAGGCCACGGCTGGGGTTGACTTTTCTCCAGCTGTGGCAAAACCTCATCTCCACGAAGCTCAGCAAGCGCTGGGCACAACAAGTGTCGGGTGCCCATGGTAGAAGCAGCCAGAGCCTGTTACCTACGGAGGAGCAAAGGTGCCAAGGAAATCCACAGGCTCCAAATCCCAAGGGCAGCTTCAGACGCCTCACACCTCAATAAACGTGACCCGAGCCGCTGTGGGCCTGCGTGGGGTGGGCGCCGTGGGCTCTCGGAGGGGAACACCAAGGCCTGCCCCTTGCAGTGCAGTTGTCCAAGAAAGCCCCGGGCTTCGCTTCTCGCCGTTGTCACTGCCCGCTGGGGGGGTGCGCTCCTGGCGAGGCCCCTGCCTGAGCTCCTGCCCAGAGCCAGCGCCTGCAGGCACAGCCACGCCGGGGCTCAGGGCTTCTGTGCATGAATGTGGGGAGGGGCGTACGCTCCAAAGTGCAGTGCCATTTGGCTTTAAAAGCAGAATGCCGAGGCCTGCACCACACAGGACAGCGCCTGGAGCACAGAAAGGCCCGAGGCAGCGGGGAGAGGGACCGGATTTCCGTCCTGGAGATGGGCCTTCTTCTTCCGGGACGTGAGTGCGGCCGCCCTGGTGTGGCTGCTTGGTGTCGCCGCTGTGCTCCAGGTGTGGTCAGGGGTGAGTTTTGTGTGTGTTCCTCGCAGTTTAAAACCCACGAGTGCAGGGTGTGCTCTCTGCCTCTCTCGGCCGCCTCGCCCAGCGTGGCAGTAGCAGCCCCAGAAAGGTCCCGGGGGCCGTGAACCAGGCGTTTGTGTGAGTTAGTGGCCCTTCCTCACTGGGGAGGGAAAGTGAAGCTGTGACTCGGTTTCCCTGGCATTTGGCCTTCTTGATGTTCAGGGACTGGCTCCTGGCTGGTTCCTCGGTGTCTCCCTGACCCATGAATGCAGCTCATGACGGTGTCTCTCCTTCCAGGCCCTTCCAGTCGGACGCCTGTGAGGACGGCCCGAGCCCGCCCTGCTGACCCCGTGCCTTGGTGAGGGAGGTGAGTGCTGGTTCTGCAGCCGGGTTCCCTTGAAGCCTGGAGTGGGGGGCCCCGAAAGCCTGCTCTGCTACAGGGAGCCCGAGGCACTGGTGGAGCCTGGGTCAAACTGGCCGGAGGACAGAGGCCGCCCTGAGCTGAGGGACCTCGGGCGGGGCGTCTCTCCGTGCTCCCGTGACCCCTCCTTTGGGATGGCATGGGGTCCCCGGGGCTGGTGCTGTGAGGGCTGGAGCCTTCTGCCGTCCTTCTCGGGCCAGGGCCGCCCGTCTGCGGGCTCAGCCTGTGCTAACCTCTGGGCCTGGCTGTGCCCAGGGAACGCCGGGAACCGCGGTTGGCGCGGCCCCCGCGTCCCTCGCTCGTCTGGCTTTTGGTTGTGACTGTTGTCGCCATCGCATGACTGTGTGGCCCAAGCCTCGCCGAGACACTGCCTTTGTGTCCTGACCAGAAGGACTCTGTTGGGTGTCACTGGAGGCCTTTTTTTTGGTATGGGAAATGGGGTTCAGGACCTTGCCCTTGCCAGGCAGGGGCTGTGCCGCTGAGCTAAGTCCTGGCCCTGGAGTTGTTTTATCTCGGCTGCTCGTTCCATGACTGGTGGTGTCATGTGACCACGTGTGGCTCTCGCTGCCTGGCGCCCTGGGCTGCTCTCCCCGAGTGTTCGCACTCAGCTCCATTCGCTGCCTTCTGCTGCTTGAGTTGGTAAATCTGCTGAGGTTTCTCAGTTGCCCGAGCTGCTGCCGCCCTGTTGCCAGTAGAACACGCTGCCTCCTAGAGTCGGGTTCACAGCCTAGCTGTTTCTTTTGCCTTAAATAATGGTCACCAGACAGTGGCAGCCTGGACCTAGGGACAAGGCCAGGCCATGAGTGGCCAGCGGGTCAGCGGGGGGCCCGACGCTGGTGGTACAGGGGGCAGAGGTTGTGTCGGGCAGCTCTGTGGGAAGCTGGGCCTGGAAAGGGCAGGGATGCGGGCAGGTCGTCCCTCCTTTCCAGGCAGGGAGACTCGAGCCTCTGTCCCTGCAGGGCTGGGAGGAGAGGAAGCCGAGCAGCGGGGCGGGGCTGCTGTTCTCACCAGGCGTGGGAGTAGAGCCCCAGCTCAGCACTTTATAAATCTTATCTTTTTGTCCTTTTGAGACAGGGTCTCACTGTGCAGTTCAGGCTGGCCTTGAACTTTCATCAATCCTTCTGTCTCAGCCTCCCGAGTACTAGGATTACAGGTATGCGACACCACACCTGGCACAACATATTACCCCAGCACCAGGGAGGCTGAGGCAGGAGAGGCACTACGTTCAAGGCCAGCCTGAATTACATAGAGGGACCCTGGCTTAAAAAGTGAAAAACCAAGAAATGAGATGGGAAAGATCAGGTGGATCCCAACAGATAACCCGCCCGCGCTGCAGCCTCACGTGGCTGTGCATCGCTTTTTTTTTTTTCTTCCCTTTTTTTGGTACTGGGATCGAACTTGTGACCTGCCAGGCTGGTGCTTAGGTCACTGAGCTAAATCTCTGGCCCACTGATTCTGACATTGATGCCATCGCCTTTGTTTCTGGCTTGTGCCTCTGCCTCCAAAGGCTGCCCAGGTAGAAACCCTGGGAGAGGTGCCCTCCTCAGGGTCCCGGGCACCCCCAGCAGGAGGGGCTGACCCAGCATTCCAAGCAGCACAGCCGCCCTCTCAGGGTGTGAGCAATTGGCAGTGATTGCGGCTTTCAGACCGTGGGCATTGGGACTCCATTCCTGGGCTTCACCTGGGTGTTCCTGGGTGCCCCTTAGCCGTCCCCGGGACTCATTCGGGGTGACCTCTGGGGTAGCTGGCCATCCTGCTGTTCCGTGGCCTGCCCCGGACCGTGTGTGGCTTCGCTGTGAGCTTTTGGGTTTCTTCCGTGGTGACTTGAAGTTCCTAACTTGGTCCCCTTCCCATGTGTTCAGGTCACAGCCCTGTCCCCTCCCTGTGCTTCTGTCCTTCTCGCTGCCTTGGCTCCCCGAGAAACTTGGGGGTGCACATTATCCCCCACAGCTGGTGACCGTGATGAGGTGGCAGGAGTAAGGTCAGTCCCAGCCCTTGGGGTCCACCTGGACCCAGTGAGTGGGAGGCGGAGCCAGGGCCTTGGGTGTCAGCATCACTGCTCCCAGGGCCACCAGGAGTGCCAGGCCCGTTGTCTTGGGAGATCCAGGGCTCTGCAGATGGCAGTGCAGCAGGTACAGCATTGGTCTTTCGTGGGCAGCATGGGAAGCCACTTTGTTGATGAGAGGGGACTGACTTCTGCCCCCAGTCTGGGGACCTGGGTGCCAGGTCAGGTGCCTCCAGCCTCCACCTGGAGTGCAGAAGTTTAGACTTGGACGGCAGCCAAGTGTCTTTGCCCTGCTGGTCCTGTACCTCCGTGAGAGGTGGCAGCAGAGGGTCCAAAGGAGAGGAACGAGCTCCAGTTCACTCTGCGGCACCCCTGGGTCTCCCCAGCCCAGAAGTCCCATGCAGCACAGAGGGTGTTTGGGCCTTGCATGCTGAAGGGCAGCACGGGACAGCCAGGGCTCCAACTCTGCCCAGCTGCGCTGTGTCTGACTGCTGAGACCCCGCAGGAGCGAGAGGTTTGACATGCAGACAAGTCAGTTTTTTTCTTAATATTTTAAGTTTTACTTATAGGAGTCACATGATTGTAAAATCAAATGCAGAGCCAGATAATTAAAAGGCCTCGTTGGTTCCGTGCAGAGCCCTAACAGAGGCTGCACTCCCCGCCAGAGCCGTGCGGACTGGTGAGTGGTGAGTGCGTGTGGGGGCCCCCGGAAGTGCTCTCTGTGCTGTCCTGTCACCATGCAGCTTGGCCCTATGATGGCCCGGGAGTTCCCCAGCACACACAGACCTCATCTGCAAGCACTATGCCTTGCACACACGTGCCAGAGCATACGCGTGTGTGTGGGCTGGAAAATTCCTGTGTGATGACTTCCTTGCACGGCTCCACGGTCACTGGTCCATCAGAACCAGGGCAGACACTGGGACGTGACGTGTGGGGTGTGGGGTGCGCTGGGGAATGGCGGGTCCCTGTCCCATCTTGGGCAGCCAGGTCAGAGGCTGCCTGTCCAGGTGACGCAATGACCCAGCCCTCGCTGCCCGGCTGACCCACCTGCCGTGGTGGAAGTGGACTTTGCCTCCAGCGTGATGTGGGGCCAGCTCACCACTCCGTCCTTCTGGCCAGCAATGTTCGCAGGTTCCTGAAGCGACAGGCAGTGTCCCGGTGGACGGGGGTGGGCTCAGAGCGCCTGCTTGCGGGACGCTTGGTGCCGTGCTCCTCCCGGTTGGACCCCAGGAAAGGACTGTGTGCCCGTGCTCCGCGGTGAGTGTGGTACCTGGGTAACTGCCCTTCAGCAGGGCCGCCAGCCCCAGCCCTCCACAGCACCAGCCGCAGGGACAGGTGGGCTGTGGTCTTCATGCAGCTGTGCTTGGGTCCCAAGTGCCGTGTGTACTGTGTCCCCGTAGTCACCTGTGCCACTTGGTCCCTTGCTGAAGATCACTGAGAAGTGCAGGCTGCCCTGGGCACCACAGTGCCTGGTCCTACGGGCCTGCTTTGTGCCCAGAGGCCTGGGTAACAGTGGCTGACGGCCATGGAGGTGGCTCTGGGAAGCATCTGGTTCATGCTTATAGCCCTTCCTTCTTGGCCGCTCCCTCGGAGTCCCTGCAGACCTGGGGTGTGGGGGTGTGCAGTCCAGCCACAGGCCTCCCCCATCAGTGCAGCCCTGTGTTCTCTTCCTGACCTTTGGGGTGGCATTGGTTCCTTCCCTGGCACTGGCCAGCTCTTGCTGTCCCTGTCCCCATCCCCAGCCCAGAGGACTTTCTGGGTTTTCCCTGGACCTCTGTCCATGTGCAGGCAGTGAATGCTTGTGTCCCCCCCTGGAGGCAGGGCCTCCTGCGCTGCCCCACTGGCCCTGGACTCCGGGCTCCTGTGGTTCTCAGCCTCTGGAGTGACCGGGACAGCAGGCACACGTCTCAGTGCTCACTGTCCCTCTTCTGCAGCAGTGTCCGGCATGGCAGCCGCGGCGACTTCAGGACAGAAGCCTCTCTGCACCATCCCACACGGCTGAAGGGCCTTGAGCCTCAGCTCCTGCTTCCCCGAGTCTGGCGAAGCCATTTCTGCTTGCCACTTTTATTGTCAGTGGTCTTCTTGTTCCTTGTTTTATCGTAAATAAGTTTACTTTTGACTACTGTTGTTTGAATCTGGGGCGTGAAGGGCTTGAGGGACGATTATGTCCAACTGTTTTACGGGCGTAATCGGGCAGTGATGTGTGTCTGTGAGTTGGCAGATGAGAGACAGGGTGTATTTCAGAGCCAGAGAAACTGTGACCCTGCTTTTGTTGTGTTTGTCTGGCAGCCTCCCCGCCCCTGCTCTTGTGGACTAGAAAACCCCCGTGTCTGGGTCCGTGACTGGACGCAGCAGGATCGGCCCGCAGATTGAGCAGGGAGGTTCCAAATGGAGCGCTGGGACCCCAGAGCCACATGCGCTCCGCTGATGTAGTTGTGAAAACAAGTATTTTGCCGGCTCCAAGGCTTCTTCTGCTTCTGTCCAGCCCCCCAGTTTCTGATACGGGGCTCACGGGAAGTCCAGTTCGTAGGGAGCACCAGGGGCCGATCAGCATGAAGCGGGCCGACCTTTGTCCCCAGCTGCTCTGTCCCCATCCCTGCTGGCCTCTGTGGGTGGACCCCAGCGGTCCTCTTGGTCTCCACGCCTGGGCTGCCCCAGACCGCGGCTCTTGGTTTGTTTGTGTCCAGCTGCAGCTAGACAGACCACGGTGCTGCTGTGTCAGAGTGAGCACACCCTGGGTTCCGCAAGGGGTGTGCCTGGGTGTGCCCCGAGGTTGGGGTCTCTCCAGGGAGCGGCAGCCCGGTGCTGCCGGAGCAGGGGGAGCAGGGGGAGCAGGGATCGCGGCCCCCAGCACAGCTGTAGAGTGGTGTCATTCTAGGCAGAAGCCTGGAGCAGGGGTGTTTCACCGGTTTACTTGCTTTCTTCCTTTCTTTGGCTTTTTGAGACAGGGTCTTGCTATGTAGCTTTTCTGTAATCTTTTACATTCTTACATTGATTAGTCACTCTTTTCTTACCTCCTATATTTATATCTTTTTCTTGATTAGATTTTTGGGTTGTTGTTGTTTGTTTTTGAGACAAAAAAGAAATTCTTTGTAGTTCAGGCTGGCCTCAAACTCATGGTGATCCTCCTGCCTCTGCCTCCCGAGTGCTGGGATGAGAGGTGCGTGTCACCACGCCCAGCTTGATTTAATTTTTCACTGCTCTCCCCAATAAACTTTTTGTTTTAGCTGTTCATTAAGGTGTTTCCTCCTAAATCATGTTTTCTTTTCACCTTTGTTCCTGCCGTTAGTTTTTAATTCCCCAGCACTCTGAGTTGGAAGCTTCACTCTGATCTTCCTTCCTGAAGACGAAGCAGTTAGTGGGGAAAATCGCCAGGTAGGCCCAGCTTTCGCTTTCACCAGTGTCTCCTCCAGAGACAACAAAGAGCAACGCGTTTCCGTCTCCGTGAACAGAGAGGACCTTTTCTGCTTTGTGATTTTGTTACTGATTTCTCATTTTTAAAATGAATCCTTGTTACTAATTTACTAGAATACGAGTATTTTCACGCTCTTTGGAACCTGTTGAACATTTCTTTGTTGCTCCATGCCTGGGCGCTCCGTGAAGGTCGCCCTCATGAGCGGCAAGGTGGTGTCTGCTGTTTTTAGCCTGTGATTCCTGTCCACAGTATCCCCTGGGATTTCTGCCTTAGGAAAAGTGTCCTTGGATCCTTGAGTGCCTGGATAGTAAACTGCGGTGTCAGCCAGGGTTGTGGTGCACGCCGCTAACCTCAGCTACTCAGAGGCCTGAGCAGCGGGTTACAAGTTTGATGGAGCCTGGGCAACTTATGAGATTCTGTCTCAAATAAAAAGGGCTGGGGACGTAGCTCAGTGTAGAGGAAAAATGACAAGCTGTTATAGTGTTCGTCTCTAAGAACGTTTGTTTCTGCCATTGTTAATATTCCGGATTCATCTCAGTTTCGCTGTCCAGCCCGTGGAGGGTTGGTGGGGGCTTTTTGGGCCCTGGTTTTCAGCTCATTTTTCTCCCCTTACCTCTCCTGGTGAAGCGCTTGGTTTGGGGTCTTTCTCCCATCTGCAGGGTTGGGCTTTGCTGTGTCAGCTGAGGCCAAACATGGCCCTGATACTGGGTCTTGCTCACAGGCAGCCTGCTCAAGGTGGTTTCTGGTTCTTTCTGTCCTGAGCAAAGTCCTGGTCAGCACAAGCAGAAAAGGTAGTGGGGCTTTGCATTTATTAAAGATGGGAGAAGAAACAGCTCTGCAGAGCGAGTTAGGGCCACATAAAAGTAGGAAAGGGACACGGGGCAGTGTGGGAGCAGATGCCAGGGCCGCGCACTGCCTTCCTTTGTGTCTCCCACCCTCAGGCTGTGGTCAGGTCCAGGCCCAGCAGAGAAGACAGAAAACCCGCAAGGCTCCCAGAGGGGCCCGCAGACAGTACTCTGTGCCAGGAGCGCAGGCAGGGCCAGGAGCTGGGCTGCGCTGGTGTCCCGGATCTGGGAGTTAACAGTCAGCCCAGCTTCCCCCCTGGACCTGTCCCTCTCCCTTCCTGGTGACATGGCATCTGACAGCCAGGACCCATGCATCCCAGCGTCTCCCCTGAGATGCGAGCACCCCTCCCTCCCAGGAGGCTCTGCTTGGGGCCATTTGTGCCTTTTGCTTCCTGAAGCCCATCTGCAGGTGGCTTTGAGTGCTGCCTGCTGGGAGCTTGCCCACACTGCCAGCATGGCCAGTCTGCTTCAGAACGCCAGGTGCTTGCCGGGCTTTCGAGCTCTGGAAGCCACTGTGGTCTGCAGGGCACAGACTTTGGGCTGGGGCTCTGGGTGGCGGTCGGCCCATGTACCCTTGTGAGGGACCCGCCTGTCTAGCCCTGTGTGAGAAACTGTGGCTGGCCACTGGGTGGCCTCGCAGGTCCATATGCTGCTTGTGGGCCCAAGGGCCTGCTATACCCGCAGATGCCATGATACCCATGCCCTGTGTGTGCCCATGGCCAGCTGGTGGGTCACAGGCAGAGGCCCCAGCTGCAGAGACTCAGGCATATCCAGGCGAGACAGCCAGTGCAGGAGGGGACAGACTGTGACCCCACCCATGCTGAGCCAGGTGCCACAGGAGGCCAGTGCCACCAGCTGGACATCGCCTGCCCTGATCTGGGATGGGATCAGGCTGCAGTCACCTGCCGTGTGGACAGATGTGGGGGTGGCCCTGGGACCTGAGTGCGCACACACACACACACACACACACAGCAATCTGCACAGCCGCGCACTCCACCCACGTGGAGTATGGGAGCTGTGGGTGCCAAAGCCAGGGAGCTGCAGCCTGGCTGTGTCACAGAGCCCCAGAGACAGTGCTGTCAGTGTGAGCGTGGGGAGCTCTCCACCCCTGGACACTGCGTGGGTGGCAGGCCCGGGCAGGCTGGTGCCGCGCTGGCTGATGCTGACGCCTCGGCTGCCCTGGGTTGGAGCCAGCGCGTGTGGGATTCAGATGTTGTGGGCAGCTGTCTCTACCACAGGTGTCTGTGCTGGTGTGAAGCAGCAGGTCATCTGGGGGGAGGGCACTGGATCTGGCGTTGGCTGGGGCCTGGGGCTCTGAGTCAGAACTCAGGCAGCACGGAGGCCACCATTAGTGTGGGCTGGGGCCGGGTGCTGGGCTCAGGGGACCTCACTGGCCTCACCAGCCCGGAGCTATGTGCTGAGCCCTGGGGTGACCCGGCCAGCCAGAGGCTGTGGTCCCCCTCAACCCTTGCGTGTGGCCTTAGTCATGACAGGGGTAGAGGTGAAGGACGAGGACCTCTCATCACTCCCAGAATTCCATGCTTGAGGACTTTGTCCATTCATAAACCCAGTGCATGACTCAAGCTGCTCCCGACCCGTGTCACCCAAGGACCAGGACCAAGACAAAAGCACGCATTTCCTGTCTCATCCTTGAGCCTGCGGCCTGGGGAGCAGATGCCCCTCATGAGTGCTCCCCAAGTCACGGCCCTGTCCCCTGCTGACTGTGAGCTGTCCCTGGGCTCTGTGCTGCCCGGTGTCTGTCCTCGCCCTGGCTCTCGGCCCTCACCATCTCATCTTCGGGCTGGGTGCGCCTCGGCTCACCCCAGGCTCCACCCATGTACGATGCCAGGGCTGGGCTGGCACGAAGTGGGCAGGGAGGGTGGGTAGGAACCGCAGCCGGGATCCTCCCCGGCCTCTGCCCAAGCCTGCATCACTCTGGCGTCTCTCTCTCAACGTGCCCAGTGTGGGGGCGATGGCCCTGTCCCTTTCACACTGGTACTGATGGGCCACACCTCTCTGGGTACACGTCACAGGCCAGTACCTTCCTCCCCGATCCTCCCAGCAAGGGCAAGGGTGGGGTACAAGCCGCTCTGACTGTGCCCCTGGCATCTTGCTGCTGCACACACCTGGTGGGGACCGTGTGCCTGCCGAGCCCCGACAAGGCCCCTTGGGTGAGTCACTGGGCGCCTTGTTCTGGTTCCTCCCACATGGCCTCACCTGGACCCCCGGTTGGGCACCCCTCTAACACCAGACACGAGTCCCAGCTGCCCTCCACCTCCTGTTCTCCAGTGCTATCCCCAGGGCCTGGGTGGGCCCGGGCCGAGCTCTCCCGTCTGCCCCTCTGTGCTGTGCAGTCCGCCACCACCAGAGTCACTGAGGTGACAGAGACACAGCTTCACTTTGGAGGCTGGCGCCAACGCAGCACCAAGCCCCCGGGGCTGGGGTGGGGTGTGAGGCTCAGATTGACCTGCGCACCCTGGGTCCCAGAGCTTTGGGGACGTCCCCTCAGGCCCTGTGTCCCCTGTGCCCCAAGGTGGCTTCCGGGTGAGATGGGGGGTTACCGTTGGCTTCGCTCTTGTGCCCCCTGTCATGCCTTGTAGCACACCTGGGCCAGTGCGGCTGGCATCTGAGCTGACCGGGGCTGCAGCGAATCCTCTCTGACCTGAAGGTTTGGTCCGAGGGAAAACCCTGACTAAGGCAGGACTTCGATTCCCTGGCTACGTGGGAGGAGCACTGGTGGGCAAGTCCCCTCCACCCCTCTGTCCCTTCCCGCTGCGCACCGCAGTGACAGACTGGCTGGGGAACTGAGCTGGGGTGCTTGTGCCCGCAGAGCTGTGGCCTCCCGAGGGGCCGCTGGGACCTGTGCCTGGGCCTCCTGGCCAAGTCTTCACTCCAGCACCCATTGCCTCTCTTCCTGGGCTCTGGCCCCGCCTCTTGCGTCTGCCAGGGGTTTGTGGATTGACTGCTTGCACGGCTCTCAGCCCCTGCCACCCTGTGTGAGCATCCCCTCGCCACACTTTCTGGGAAGAGACAGCTGGGCCAGAGGTCAGGCAGTGGCAGGTGTTGGCACTCAGAGCCACTGCGGTGTCCAGGACCCAGAGGTTGCTTGAGGGTTTGTGCATCTGTAGAGGACAGTGGGTGTCACACTGCCACCCCCAAGGAGACCAAAGCGCAGGAAACAGAGGGACACTGTCCCCATGCCTCAGTGGGAGGTGGATGCAGCCGGGGCTCTGGAGACCCAGGCCCCTGGACATGGACACAAATGTGTGCTGCCTGGAACCAGGCTGGTGTGGCTCGAGGGTCAGCTAGGCAGGGAGGAACAGGACCAAATGGCCACCATCCTGCAGAAAGTGGGGTGGAGAGGGAGACAGTCACAGCTCCTCCAGCTCAGCCAGAGCCATGAGACCTTTGTCCCAGATCTGATAGAGGGAACCATAGTGGGACACAGGGAACTTGGCACTGCAAGGACAGTACAGCCCCTGCGACCAGACTGGGTCCTCTCCAGACCAGAGTTGTGTCAGGACACAGCCTGGACATGTATCAGGGTGCTCGGGGCCAGGTGCAGTGACAGTTGTCAGGATTTCAGGAGAGACACTGAGGCAGGAGAGGCAGTGGGTCGAGCATGTAGCGCTGTCTCCTGTCTGGAATCAGGGCCGCATTAGGTCGCAGAAGGGGAGAGTGTCCATGTTTGTTCCTGATCGCTGGAGGCTGTGGCTTCAGTGTCCCTGAGCTGAGTGCCCCTCAGCGGTCAGGCAGGTCGGTACATCCGGCAAGGGGCATGTGACCACTGCACCTGAGAAGAGGTCCACACGTGAGTGCTCTGCCCTGTCACCCTGCCCTGGGACCCGAAAGCACAGGTGTCCTCGTGGGTGCCCGCCGGGTCGCTGGGGCTGAGGGCATGGAGCATCCTGTGTGCGGTGGGGGCATGGGGCTCCCTGCGGCCTCTGCTGGGGGTCTGCGTGGTGGGCTGAGGTCCCAGCAGGGGTCCCTGCCGTCCTGCCCCTGGTAAGGAGGAAACGTGAGCTGGGTGGTGGATCCTGAGGCTGCACTTCCAGGCTGACAGAGGTGGGGTGCTTGCTAGGAGCTGGGCATCAGCCGTGGTGGCCCTGTGCTGTGGGCAGCACAGAGACCCCTGAGCTTGCATTGATCTCTCAGGCTGCAGCTCATCACACGGACTTGTGGGCAGGGCTGAGTGGGCACCTGCTGGGGGCCAGGCCAGCTGCAGTGGGGCTGGGACACAGGCAGCAGGTAAGCTGGCCGAAGGTCGGGGTTAGAGATGCCCCACGTGGGCAGTTGCAGCTGCTGGTGCCCGGCACAGTGGAGCTGCTTCTCCTGAGATGGCACGTGGGCACCACCGACCCTTGGTCAGAAGCCATGTGTCCTCCTCTTCTCCGAATCCAGGTGAGCGTCATGCAGGGCCAGAGGCCATGGTGGGGCCTCTGCGCCAGGTGGCGCTGCCTCCCGCAGCCTCGGCAGGCCTAAGCCCCAGATTTCCCACAGGTCACTTTGTGGAAGTAGGTGACCTGGTGCCAGCAGCGAGGCCCAAGCGATTAAGGCCATTCCTTGGCCTGGAAGGAGAGCAGGAGCGGACATGGGAGGGGACCTCTGCCAGGGTCACCTCCCACCCCTTCTCCGTCCCCTGGGCAGGGGAGGCCTCCCTGCTGCTGGGGCTGCACATGTCCACCCTGGGTTCCAACCTCCAAGCCAGACCCTCTGTGTTGCCCCTGTGCTTCGGGAGGTGCCGTGCGGACTCAGGCTGCTCTGTTCCTGCGTCCACTGTGGGCTCTTCCCACCAGGACTCAAGACCCAGCCGAGGGCCGTTCCTGGCCAGGGGTCCCAGGACCTCCAGACGGAGCAGGACCAGGTCTGTGGTGGTGTCGGCGCAGCTCTGTGGTACAGCGGGGCAGGGTGGTTTGACAGTCATTCAGTGCTGCTCCGTACCCCAAGTTTCATGCTTCTTCATGTCTGGAAAAGCTCTGCATGCCTCCCCGTGCACGGTGGGCTCGCCATCTAGCCAGGCTCGGAACCGGCCATTCCTGGCACCGGAAGATGGTGCTCAGGGTGTCCCAGCACCCCCCGGTCCCGGCCCTGTATGCTGCAGGGCAGGGTGGGCAACTCCATGGGGTCAGGGCCCATGCCCCCGGGACCCCAGGAGAACCTGCAGAGCCAGGTCCAGTGGGTCTCAGGGAGTCACACGAACTGTCAGAAATCGGCCAGCTGATTTCAGGTCTGAAGTGGTATTTCGTCTGAAAAAATTGTGTCTCTGGTAGTTGCCCTGAGATTAGTCCCAAGGTGGAAGCACGGGTTACGGAAAGCACTGGGCTCTCCAAGATGGCAAGCACACAAGCACATGTGTGTACACGCTGTGCACACACACACACACATACAGCACAGTGTTCTCACCACAGCCACGCCCCATCCTGCACCTCTGCTTCCTTTACACCCACTGGGGCTCCTGCCAGCTCTCCAAGGCCAAGCGCCCTGTCCCTGCTGGACTGTGGCTCCCTTTCCAAGGCCACACAACTGAGGCACAGTCGGGCAAGCTATCCAGACCCACAGTGTCCCAGAAACAGGCACGTTCCTGCCTGCAGCGTGCAGTGTCCCGGCAGGGCCACACACGTCCCTCCGTCTGTGTAGAGGGTCACCTCCTCTGGAGGCCCTCCCAAGCCCCAGCCTGCGTGAGGATTTCCCAATGCGGTGGAGCCTGGCGGGGAGCTGGCCAGGCTGCTGCTCCGCTCCTGCCTCAGCTGTTTACTCTTTGTTTGGTTTGCTTAGTAACTGGCTCCTCGCGTCGCAGGTCCCCATCCCCGTGTGGGCTGGGAGGTTTTCTCAGCTGTCCCCGAGATCTCTGCTGTTGTGCTCCTGAAGCCTCTGCTGCCACGGGGCGACCCCAGTGGAGCTGCTCACGGTGGAGACCCACTTTCTGTCTGTGTGTGTTTGGCCGGTCTGTCTAAGGCACCAGAGGGCAGGTCAGGCCTTGGTCCCAGCAGGGCCTTGCAAGAGCCCTGGGCGTGAGACTTGGCCAGTGAAGAGGCTGCACCAGCTAGTGCACCCCCAAGTGGAAGGAGGGAGCTCCAGACCCGGCTTTCACCATCCGCCCTTCACACTGAGGTGCGGAGCCTGTGTGGGAGGGGGCCTGGCTCGTGAGAAAGTTGCAGAGCCAGCGAGGCCTGGGGAGGGCCTGAAGCGGGGGGGTGCCTCCTCTGCCACAGCCCCAGGACTGGGCGTTAGGGTTGAGCTAAATCTGGGTAAACAGGTGGGTGAGTGACGTGTCCCCGTGGGCTCATTAGCCTGGTGTGTTGGCGAGGCCCTGGCACCATGTGAGCACCAGAGCCACACTTGGACTTGGCAGCCAGTGGGGATCTAGTCAGGGTTCGCCAGGCCCATTTCCCGGTGTGTGGGCATGGAGACCTGGGTGAGTGAGGCTGGGCACTGATTATCCCTAGGAAGAGGGTAGCCAGGGACACCTGCATCCAGGGCATCTGGGACCCGAATATGGGGGACCGAAGCCAGGGCAGGTGTGCCAGAGCGTTTCCTGCCAGAGGGAGGGGAGTGGGGACCGGCCACCAAGGCTAGGCCAGTGTGTCACCAAAGCTGGCGTTCAGGGCCCCCAGGGAGGTCCTGAGCAAGTGTGAGGAGGCTGTGGCTGGAGGCGCAGCCGTGGGGGGCAATTAGTGACGGGAAAGCCTTAGCTGGCACAGCTGCTCCCCACCCCCCAGCAGACTGAGTGGCTGGATAATGACAGTCTGCCCCCAGCAGCCAAGGAGTCAGGATGACAGCTTTGGGAGGGTCCCAAGGAGTCCTAGGAGGGGTTGTACCTGAGTCACCCTGTGGTCTAGAGGGGCTGAGCTTGGGGAAATGGAGGCCCCAAGACCCCTGCTCTGTACCTGCAAAGGCCGAGATGTGGAGGAGAGCTGAAGGGGCGGGAGGCCAGCCCTGCCCCTGCTCCCCCTGTGCCCCCCAGCCTGGGTCAGTGCTGCTTCTCTATGTGGCTCTCAGCATGAGGCAGCCGCCAGCACCTGGGAGGAGGAGACACACGCCTCCGGCTTGTGTGTCCCTGAGCTGCCTCCAGCGGTGTCGCTGCAGGCAGGGTCCCGAAGGGCAGTGTGAGGTGGACCCCAGCCATGCGGTCAGTCTCATTTGCTGTATTGAGGGGCAAAAGTGGCTGCCTGAGGCAGTGTGGGCACTGCCACCTGGGAGGACGTGCAGGCCTCTCCGTGTCTCTTGCTGTGTCTCTCCTTCCCTGTCTCTCACACAGAACTCAGAGTTAAGTGGACTCTGAGCCCTCTCACTGTGTTCCTCTCTCCTCTGGGCCTGGGCTCCACATGCCACTTTTTGGAGTGGACTGATGTCCCCAAGGATGCAGGAGACACAGCCTCGAGACCTCTGTCACAGCGGCCCTGAAGTCACCCAGGGCTGGGTCCATGCATGCTGTGTACCAGGTGACCCGGGACGGGAATTGCGGGCATGTGGCCCTGTGCTGAACCATGTCCAAGACGTGTGTCCACTGCGTAGAGCACCTGGGAGCTGCAGGGCCGTCCCGCCCCGCCTGAGCCATGCCAGGTCCATGGGCCGTGTTGGACAGAAAGGCCCATGTGGCATCTGGGGGCCTCATCCTGGGTCAGTGTGCCCTGGGTGCCCCGTGACACTCCTGTTGACAGCGGCTCCCGAGAAAGCCGCTTACTGGATTAGTGGGCGCCTGAGCAGGAGGGAAGGCTGGGGCTTTGTGTCTGCTGGGGTGCGTCCTGCTGTCCCTTGGGGGTTCCCTAGCCAGGACAGTGGCTCCCAGAGGGTCAGTCTCCGAGACCAGCCCAGCTCTTCTCCCAATCTGCGGGGCGTGTGGACCGAGGCAGAAGATGCTGGTCGGCTCCTCCACCTGCCTCTTCTCGGGGCTCTGCGCCATGCTGCTGGCTGTGGCCTTGGCCTATTACTTCTACTGGTGAGTGCGGCTGTGGCAGCCTGGGACCCTGTCCTTGGGGACCTGGGAAAGAGCCCCAGGTGGCAGGCGGTCCTCCACCCTTGAGGTGCCCCTCTGCACTGGTGCAGGCACCTCTTTTTCCTTCCCTCCCTCCGCAGCTCTGGGGACGGAATGCTGTGTAACAGGTCGCCTGGGGCAGGAATTGCGAGCATGTGGCTTTGCCCTCACACATGCCTAGCAAGCTGCACCCTCTTTTTAGAAGAAACTTGTGAGACAAGGTCCCAGTAAGTTGCCCAGTCTGGTCTTGACAGTGCCGTCCTCCTGCCTCATCCTCCTGATTAGCTGGGCTCACAGCTGAAGATGGCTTGGAGGGTCAGCGTGTGTGCTGGGAACGTGGGCAGGTGCCTTCCTGGGAACTAGTGCTCGTCCCAGGGACAGCCTGTGGTCCTGTGCCTGTGTCCCCTTCCACCCTCCTCTGTAAACTGCCCATCCGTCAGGTCGGCCCCATCACTGTGACCCTTCCGAGGAGCTGCAGGGTCCACGTGGCACTCATGGCCCACTTAGGTCACGTGGGCTGTTCTGCGTGGGTCCCCGGGCTCCGTCAGCTGGGTGGGGACGCGTGCTTGCCCTGCCTCTGTAGGTGATGAGGTGGTGCGCTGTGGCCCGGAACAGACGGGGCTGTGCCCCTGGCCCTGGGTGTTGTCCAGGCCTGCAGGGACCCTCAGGTGCTGGTCCGCGTGCTACCTTCCGGATCAGGCCTGCTCCCTGAGAGCACAGCGGCTCCTCACGGCACAGCTCCCTGACACGGTGAGGCTGAGTTGTGGGGTCTGCAGTGTCTACCCAGGCCTGATGCGCCTCTCCCGCTCCCAGGGCTCGGGGCTCTTTCCTCGGCCCTCAGACTCACAGGAATAAGGTGGAGACTACCAGGGCGGTGTGAGGGCAGGGTGCCAGGGAGGGAGCCTGGGCAGGGGACAGGCGTGGCCGTGGCAGTGAGGGTGGCCACACGGGTCCTCCTGCACTCACACTCCTGCTTGCAGACACCGCAGACCAGAGCTCCCCACAGAGCTCCCGCCAGACCGGGAAAGCAGCCGCGCTTCGAGCTTATAGAACAGAGTAGGCGCTGCCGCTCCCAGGGTGGGGTGGGCGGCCGTGTCCAGGCTTGGTGCGTCCTCCTGTCAGGGACAGAGGAAGGGCCGGTCACTCTTTCCTGGTGCCTTAAATCTTTAAGCTCATTGACCTCATTGTAAATCAGTGTGTTTCCCTGTTGAAAAGAAGACAACGGGCAACCGACTCCTCCGCTGAAGGTCAGGGCAGAGGAGGCGCCCAGCAGCCTTCGTGCCACCCTCCTGGAGGCCCGCTTCTGCCTTGGCCTCCTGGGTGGCTGTCGGGACCCACGCTGCTGCCCACTGTCCGGGCAAAGCCCGTCCTCTTGGGGTATGTGAGTGGGCAGCAGGAGCTGTGCCGAGTGGCCGCAGTGGCCATACCGTGACCACGCCAGCTCTGCTGACGTAGACGCCCGTGCAGCCAGCGTGAGGACGATGCCTCAGCTTGGCGGGCGGGCACAGGGCTGGAGAGTGGTCCAGAGAGGGCAGAGCTCATCGGGCTCCTGGTGGAGCATGGGTGTGGCCGTCTTCAGGACGGGAGCCCTGGGCACTGCGTGTTGAGGCCTTCTTGGGATTACTGGCTGAACCCTGCAGTTTCACGAACGCCTCACATGGTCAGCAAGCCACTGTGTGTTGGGAAAGTGGCTCCTTTGTTGGCTGACCTGGATCCTGAACTGGAGGATTCCAGGCTGTTGACACAGGCGGGGTGGGTGGCCGTGTGGGGTGCTGTGCCAAGCGGTGACCCTGTGGCCCCCGGGCGCTTGCATTGCACTGGCCCTCAGGGCCACCCCAAACACAGGCAGCTCACTGTCCTCACCCTGGGATGAGAACCCAGACACAGGCCGGGGATAGGGCCACCCCACCGCCGTGCTGTGTGGGGCAGACTTTGGGGGAGCCTGGTGAGGACTGGGGGCCTTGGGGAGTGACCCGGGTGGACTGAGACACGCCGTGCAGCCTCGTGGAAGGACCCGGCTGCCATCCTGGGTCGCACTCCTCTCGTGGTGCTGTGACCAAGCTTACCCACCCCCATCTCTCTCTTCTGTGTTGCGCAGGCTGGCCTTGAGCCCCTGGGCTTGAGCACTCCCCCTGCCTCAGCCTCCCAAATAGCTGGGCCCACCCGCACACACCACCATGCCCAGCTTTGTTTTATTTCTGAGAAAAGAATTACATTCCATTCTTTGATATGAAAAACTTCCAGCCCTTTAATTGTACTTTCACTAAATAAAATCCACTGTTTCTTAAAAGGTTTTTTTTTTTTTGGGTACGGGGGATCAAACTCGCAACCTTGTACTTACCAGGCAAGCCCTTGGGCCACTGAGCTAAATCTCCAGCTCTTGAAGATCTCCAACTTCCTGTTCTAAGTTGATCACTTTCTTTACAGGCCATCTCTAAGTTCCTGGGCTTTTTCTTCACACCAAAATCAAATCCTTCTTCCCTCCCCTCCCCTCCCCTCCCCTCCACTCCCCTTTTCTTTCTTCCTTCCTTCCTTCCTTCCTTCCTTCCTTCCTTCCTTCCTTCCTTCCTTCCTTTCTTTCTTTCTTTCTTTCTTTCTTTCTTTCTTTCTTTCTTTCTTTCTTTCTTTCTTTCTTTCTTTCTCTGTGTGTTTTTGACACAGGGTCTCACTTTGTAGCCCAGGCTGGCCTTGAACTCACTTTGTAGCCCAGGCTGGCATCGAACTCTGAGTGATTCTCCTGCCTCAGCCTCCTGAGTAAATCATCTCTTCTCCCCATGTCTTCCTCCTCACTCGATTCCTTCCTGTTTTGCCTCCTTTCCTACATCCTTTCCATGAAGGAAGAACAGAAGTTGAATCTTTGAACCCTTGTTACGGCTGTGCGCTCGAGGCAGCCGTGACTTTTGCTTTCATGCTTTGCACCCCTCAGGGTCTTGCTTGAAAGCCGGTGGTCTCTGCGCGAGGTCAGTGGGGAGAAGGGACTCCAGAGCCGCGGTCGGTGTGCAGGCACCAAGGACAGGCAGGGCCCACAGCATCAGCGCGCCCTTGCTGGGGTGTCGCTGGCTCAGCACCCCTCTGTGTGGAGGAAGGGCCCAGGGAGCAGGGGGAACCACAGGCCTGCGTGACTCTTCTCGGGTCACGGCTCTCCTGGTCCAGGCTCTTTGCGGTTCGGAGAGTGGCCAGGCTTCAGCGGTGCTCTGGTTGAAAGCACCCACGGAGAAGTGCCGTGGGCGTGGAGTGACCGTGTCGGGGCTCAGTGGCGGGGAGCAGGCTGTTGTGCTGGGAAGCATCTTCTGCAGCAGAGGCGTCAACGTCCTGGCTGGGGCAGCCTGTGGTCAGTGTGCGTGGACAGTCCAGCAGTCGGTTTGATGGGGGGAGGGGGGGCCTTGTTGCCACTGCTCCTGGTGGCTGTTGTCTCCCGTCCCATTTTCCACATCCCCCTGGCACAGCCCTGTGAGCAGAGCGGGGAGACATCCGTGGGTGCCGGGGGTGTCCTTGAAGCCTGCCCATCACTCTGCCACCCTCAGGGTGCCCGGCATGGGGCATCACTTGGTGCCGACTGTGTGGCTCCTACACGCTTTCGTGGGCCGTCCTCTGAGCCCGGGGTGCAGGGTGAGCGGTCCCAGCCCTGGGGCTCCTTGGGAGCCGGACTTGCTGCCTGTGTGTGCCGAGGTGAGTGTGGTGTGGCAGGCACAGTGCTGGGCCCCCTGGGCATTACTGTGGGTCACTGCTGCAGCCCCGCCCTGTCGCCCTGCACCCTCAGGTAGAGCCCGGGTTCCCAGTTGCCTTCACCGTGTCTTTGTCCCCACAGTGTCCTGAGCTCACCCCACGGCTATGCCTGGAGCCCCCACTGCTCAGTCCTTCTGTGGAGCAGTGGACGCCTCCGGAGGAAGCGAGGTGGGGCCTCACAGGGGTGGGCCGGGCGGCCCCACTGATCTCTGCCCTTGGGACAGGTGGACAGAGGGGGTCAGCAAGGCCTGGTGGTCAGGTGGGTGCAAGCCAAGACAGCGTGAGCTGTGGGCGGTGCCATCCTGCCATCTGACACTACCCAGGGGCACTGTGCCCACTGTCAGGGGCACTTGAGGCTAAGCCATTGGGCCACACGGGGAGGCCTGAGCCTCAGCCTCTGCCCCGCTGCCCGACCTTCTACACACTTGGCACACTGGCAGTGTCCCTGCTGCAGGACGGGGCAGAGTGGTCACTGGCTGGCCCATATCCCGCCAGCAGCTGGGCAGAAGGCTATCAGTCTCTCAGCTGGGGCCCTGGCTGCCCCGGGTCCAGAGCAGAGGGAGAGAAGGGTGGAGAAAAGGGAGGTAAGGGGCGCATGTGGCATCTGGTTCCTGCCACAGCCTGGAAAGGCACGCATGGGGCAGGCACCGGCAGCTCTGCGGACCTGGGTGAGGGCACCGACTGAGCAGGGAGACAGAAAGAAACCCACTCCCCAGAGTATGGATAGGTGCCGGGGCGGGGTGCCCCTCTGGGCCACTGTGGGTGGGGTCGCGGGGTACACCGCAGGTCAGGTCAGCACCAACATCTCGGGCTTGGAAGGAAGAGGATGGTGACAGGGGGTGGGCTCCCCAGGGAAGGGCGCAGGCCTGGTTTGTGTTGGTTTTCAAAGTCAGCCCTGTGGAGCAGGTGGGCAGGGAGGGCCCCGGCCTGCCCCATGCTGGGCTATCTGCTTCGGTGGCCCTGCTGTCCCCTGGGGAGCACACAGGCCCCCATCAACCAGCCCTGGACACTTTCAGGAGATGGCAGGCAGGCAGAGGGGCCCTGGGTCTCCTCAGTGCTTGCAGTCACCCCTTCCTGGGGAGACGCTGGGCCTGAGCGCTTGCTAACGAGAAGACGCATCGTGCTTAGTTGCGTGATGTGGTCACTCTTGCCCCTTGACCCTCTACCCTGCCCTGACCGATGGCTTAGAAACTGTTTCCTTCCATAGCCACTGTGTGAGGCCTGAGCTCACCTCTGGACCGGGACCCTCAGGCAGGGAGCACCTTGTAGTACCAGGCACGCCGGTCTGTGTCCCAAACCTCAGGGGCCCAGCCTGGTACCCCCCGGCACCCAGCTCCAGCCTCCGAGGGCCAAGGGCGCGATGCTGCCCCCAGACCGCTGCGCGGGCTTCCTCGGAAAGCACCTCACAGGCTCCCAGAGCGCTGCCCTGCTGTGTGTCACAGTGCCGTCCGCTGGTCTCTAATGGCCGTGTTCTGCTTGAGGCCATGTGCCCTGTGCCCGCACTGCCTCACTGTCCACGTCCTCAAGTGCATCCAGCTGCCACTCTCGGGTCTCCCGGTGTCTCTGCCCACCTGGGTTCCGGGTTCCAGAGCAGCCACAGCAGGAGGCTGCCCCGAAAGTGGGGTCCCATCTACCTCCGTGTCCACCCTGGATTCCGGGGCACAGGTTGACCAGCCACCTTCCTCACTGGTGGCACCAAAGAAGGCCATGAAGTTGCAGGTTGTGCCGCCCCTCCCCTATTTCACGGTACTGGGGTTGAGCCCAGGGCTTTTGCACTGGGCTGCTTCCTCTGCCTTTTTATTTTGAGAGAGGGTCTTGCTAAGTTTCTCAGGCAGAACTGGAAGTTGCAACCCTCCTGCCTCAGCCTCCCAGAGTGCAGGGTCACAGGTGACACCACCACGCCTGGCTTGACAGTCGGTGTTCACGTCATGGGGTGGGAGTGGAGGCACTCCACATTCCAGGGCAACTGGACCCCACTTCCATGTAGCTCTAAGTTGTAAAGTGCGTTTGGAAGCTGCTGAGTGCCAGTGACTGGTGACAGGGACCCTGGGTGCCCACTGTGGCTCAGGTGAGGCAGCACTGAGAATCGTGCGTGTGTGCGTGCACGTCAATGTGCGTGCGCGGGTGTGTCTGGAGGGCACTCGTGTGCCTGTGCGTGGAGCAGTCTGCCCGGTCCTCTGCCAGCCCTGCCCTGCCCAGGTCTGAGAGGTACTGCCTTGCCGGGCAGCTGTCACAGGGCCATTGTGCAGTAATCAGCCTGGGAGCAGTGCTCGGCCCTGTGTGCCTGCCAACACTGCCCCAGCAGGACACCGCGGGAGCACCCTGCAGTTAGGAGGCTGGGTAGGTGGGGCTGGGGTCCTCGCCAGCTGCCCTCTCAGTGGCGCTGCGGCCTGGTCTGTCCTTAGATCTGCGACCTCACCTCCCTGCCCCATCACCCCTCCTTGCTGAGATTCTCTGGGTGCAGTGACTCCTGGGGTCCCTGGGCCCCTCCGGCAGCTGGCTGTGTGGCTCTCTGCTCTCAGGCTTCATGTCTGGTGTGTCCTGGGGCCTGTGGGACCCATGGCACCCCTCGCCACATGCAAGGCCCCCCTTTTGCCTCGAGCCTGCTCCCGGCAGCCTCGGCAGGCTGCTTATACTGGGGAGGGCTTGGCCTCGGTGAGGCTTCTCGACCTTCTCAGTGGCCAGGGATCCTGGAAGTCACTGGAGGTAGCTCGTTACAGGGACAAACCTCACCACCCCATGTCACCCACGTGTGCCCATGGCTGGGAGCTTTGGATTTCACAGTTAACACCTGGCACTTGTGTCTTGCATGCTGGGCCCATCAGTGACAGCGTCAGAAGTGACAAAGACACAGTGACAGAGACCTTAATCCCTTAGCTCCCAGTGGCTGGGCAGGACCTGCCCTCTGTCTGCATACATGCTGCTCTGCCTGACCCGTCTCCCACCTTGCCTGGGAGTGGGCCTGTGACTGTCCCCTGCCCTCGGACCCTCCCCTGGCTGGAGCTGCCCGCATGGACACCCTGGCCAGCTGCTCAAAGGGGATGAGGCTGCCCGCAGGGCGCAGGTCTGGGCTAGGCTCCAGTGGCAGGATCTGGGGCATGTGGTGCTGTCCCCAGCCAGGCGGCATCAGGCAGGTCACCTGCCCATCAAGGGTCAGAGGATGGCTTAGGCTGCCGTTTAACTGTACCTGCTTGTGCCTGGAGAGATTCTAAGAGAATCTCAGAGATGCTGAGAGAGGCCAGGCACGGGCCAAGGGCTCCGAGTTCATCCTGACGGCAGACATGCAGGTCCTGTGGCCGTGTGTATGAGGTGCGTGGCATGGGACCTGGGCCTGGGGGCGGTGCCGTGGCTGCCTGGCTCGGGCGTGTGCCGGCCTTGAGGCGTGGTGGCTGTGATGAGGACAGGCCCTCCCTGCCCTTCTGTTGTATCTCGGCTCTTCCTCCCGTTTGCCTGTTGAGGGAGCTGTGCAATTTGCTTGTCTGATTCCGCAGTTGGGGACATTTTAATAGGTCCTGGCGTATTCATAAACAGCTTCTGGGCTTGTGCATCTCAAGGACTGAAAGCCCCCTCAGGACCCAGAGAGGCGGGAGCCCCTTCACAGACACTGGGCTGTGGGCCAGCAGTTTGGGCTCCTCCCGGCTCCCTGGGGTCAGTCCTGTGTGAAGCAGCCTAGGCCTCCAGCTGAGACGGCCCAGCCCATCTTCCCAGGCCAAGCCCAGCTTCTGTGATCCATGGCCAAAGGGTATGGGGAGTGTGCAGGCTTCTAGGGGCCACCATGAGTCACCAGCACCGTTTCTTCTCCGTGAGCAGGAGCCCTGGGGGAGCACAGGGTGACCCATCCAGGACATGTGTGGGACCCCACTGAGCAGCTCTGCTCTGGGTCCTGCCTTCACAGTGACTCCTGCACCTGCCCTTTGTTCTCGTGAGGGGTCCTCTCCCGGGGCACCAGCGTGTCCTCCTGTGCCGGGTGACTTATGCGTGTGGTGGGTGGTGAGCCAGCACCCCAGCTGTGATAGGGAGAGGAGGGCTCAGGTGTTTCAGTTCTGCATCCAGGCCCCCAGGAGTCCAGAGGGCTAGAAGCCGGGCAGATGCCACAGGATACCTGTCAGGAGTTTGGGGGAGCAGAAGTGACCTTGAGTGTGGAGCAGCCTGGAGTCTTGTGCGTGGCTGGTCCGCTCGTCCTTGGGAAGGCTTGCCTGGCCTTGACCCTGAGGCAGGCTGGGCAAAGAGTTAAGGTGGGAGGAGCAGGTGTGGGCCCAGCATGAGGCCCGAGTTCAGGCAGGGCGGCTGCGTCCCTGGCCCCAGAGGCAGGTCAGCCCGAGCACCGTCAGCAGGTGGGGGGGACCATGCTGCTTCCTTGCAGTAGAGGGTCTGGCACCTGCAGCATGAGTGGGCAGCCCCCAAAGTGTCCCCTGGGCTTGCCACACCAGAGCCCATGTGTCCCCATCCTGTGACCCTCGGGGGAGAAGACGAGCCCTTCAGAGACCAGGCAGCATGGCAGGGCGGGGTGTGGGGTGATGGTCACTGCCTCCTCTGCGTGTCCAGGTTCATCAGAACATAACTGCACGTGATGAGGAGCGGCAGGGATGGAACTGGTGGGTTTGGGGTGGGGCCGGATTGACCCTGAGCTGGCTTCGGAGGGCTTCATGCCAGGCCCGTTCCCCCAGCTTCAGGGTCAGACAGTGATGGCGGCCAGGCTAGGTGCCAGGTGATGGCTCGAGGGGGCCCAGCCCCAGCACATCCCAGGGTACGAGAAGGGGCCGGGTGACACTGTGACTGCCAGGGCGCTGCCTCCTGGTGACTTGGTCAGGAGCGGGAGCGGGGGCATCTGGCTCAGGCCGGCCTAGGGTGTCCCCACAGCAGGGAACATGGGTCGCATGGGAGACAGTCGGGACATGGCGAGGTCCTGAACTGCTCTGATCAGCCCTTTCTATTTTCTGTGCTGTTTGGAGCAGCAAGTTCATTCTGCAGCTGCTTCAGGGGTTACCAGACTCCATGGTGTGAATCAGTCAGTAGCTAACTTGGTCTCCAGGGTCAGCAGAGCTGCAGCTACTGGACAGCTGGGGCCTGGAGGACCTGCTTCCCTCATTAGCAGTGACTTACCTGGACCCACCCAGGCATCACCCGGCCAGTCTGTCCTGGGCAGGTCACCATGCAGCACATATGGGGGCCTCCCCGCAATGTGGTGGGGGTGCCGTCTCGTGCCCAGGGAACTGAGGTTGCGTGCATCCCCAGGCAGAGGGCAGAGTGGTGTCGGAGCAGGTGGGAGCAGGCAGTGAGTGCCCACAGCAGTGCTCCCCAGGTCCTGGGCTCACACTTGGGCACGGGGCACAGGGCAGGCTGGGGTTGATGGCCCTACTGTTCCTGCTCCACGCAGCATCACAGGGCCAGCCCTGGGGTCCCTGCAGAGGATGGGGAGCCAGCCTCCTGAGTCCCCCCAGCCAGAGCCAAGGCTGCCTGTCACTTAGGGCTTTCCTGGCAGCATGGGGGAGGCAGGTGGGGTGTGGCTTTGATCTTTGCAATGAGGTGCTGAGTGAATGAAATAAACCCTGTGGAAGGCTCGCACTGTGGCCCTGGGCAGGTCCTCCTGTCTGTCTGTCTGTCTGTCTGTCTCGTTAGTGTGGGAGGGTGTGTGCACATGCGCGCATGCTGTGCGTGCTGTCAGTGTGTTGAGGTGTGTGGCGTTAGTGGTGTGTGGTGTTAGCGTGTTTGCTGTGCGTGTCGGTGTGTGTTAGTGGCGTACGCTCTGTTAGTGTGTTGATGTGCTGTGGTGTAATGTCAGCGTGTTGAGGTGAGTGTGAGGTGTGTGTGGTTGTGACTGCGGTGTTAGCATGTTGGGGTGTGACGTGGCATTGGTGAGGGGGTGCAGCATGTGCGTGGGGGGCACATGTGTGTGTCAGGAGGGCCGCCCTCCCGGGCCAGGGTCTCCGTCCTGCGCCCGCTGACTGCGCCTGCCTCCCGCAGGACGGCCGTGCTCAGCGAGGGCCCCTGTGCCCGGCCCTGAGCGTGCGCCATGGGCCTGCTCGCCTTCCTGAAGACGCAGTTCGCCGTGCACCTGCTCATCGGCTTCGTCTTCGTGGTCAGCGGGCTGGTCATCAACTTCATCCAGCTGTGCACGCTGGCCCTGTGGCCCATCAACAAGCAGCTCTACCGCCGCCTCAACTGCCGCCTGGCCTACTCGCTCTGGAGCCGTGAGTGCCACCCTGCGCGGCCCTGGGTTGGGGTGGGCGCCCCTGCTCGGGGGCATTGGGTAGGAAGCTGTGGCTATGGCCCACAGGGACCAGTTAGAATGAGAATCCACACGCAGAGCCTGGGCACCATCTGCCCAGCCTCAGGCTCACACTGGAACACCCGACTGCAGCCAGGCATGGGGCTCCCGCTCCGCCACCCATGGGCCAGTGTGCAGGTCCAGGAGCCTGTGTGTGACACCACCGTCCCCTGCACGTGAGGTGGTCCACAGTGGCGCTGAATGACCAGTGCCTTCCTGGAGTGCGATGTGGAGGCCCCGTCCACAGTTTCCCTCAGCTGCTCCGCAAACGCGGCAGGGACCCGCGTTCTGCAGCTGGCAGTGAGCCTCCTGCCTTCCACCAGACCAGGCACGAAGTGTCCTTGGGTGGAGCCTCCTGCAGACCGTGCCCCAGCAGGAGAGGAAGCCACACGACCACACAGCTCACTGCTTTCCTGCCTTGTCCTGTGCAGGCGCCTTGGGGTGGCATGCAGTGCCCGGCAGGCAGTGGGCACCCCAGGGGCGGTGCTCTGGGCAGTGGGCGCAGGGGGCCTCCCATCCTCCTCCTCATGGCCGCCACCAGGGCTCGTGGTGCTGTTTGCAGACCCCACACCTGCTCAGGAGTGGCAGTGTTGGGGCCCCTCTCGAGTGCTTCACAGGCTGGGCCTGTGCGTGGCAACCGTGGCTCCCAGGAAGTTTGTTTCCGTTTCTCAGGAAAAAGCTATGGAAATGGGACTGGAGAGCCCACTACCCATGGCACGCCAGAGCGCCATCGTGAGTCCCGCAGCACTGAGGACACCGCGGTAGGGCAAAGGTGGATTCATAGAGACAGAGTGACAGCGCCCACTCCCACTGGTGTCTGCAACCGTGGGACAACCGGACCCGCTCAGCAGAGCGAGCAAGTGGGTGACGTGGTTGCCTTGATCGTGGCTGCCGGGGAGGAGGCCGAGGCAGTCTGCACCGCACCCTTGAGTGGGTCAGGGGTGCCGTGCACAGGACGTGAGTGGGCTTGTAAGCAGGACGAAGTGCAGATGGAGCCCGTGGGTGCTGACAAGGGACAGCCGAGGCTCCTTGAAGCAGCAGCCTAAGGGGCCTTTCACCTGAGCTGACGCTGTCAGCGCAAGGGCCTGGCCCGGACCCCAGCGCCCAGGCACCATTGGGCACAGCAGAGCAGCCAGAGGACAACACAGATGGAGCTGCTGCTGGCAGGCATGGGGGTGGAGGACAAGACCAGAAACGGGCGCCCGCCCCGCCCAGAGGAGAGAAGCCAGAAGCAGTGGCAGGGTGCAGCGGGGGCGCAACTCCTCAGGGCAGGAAGCGAGTACCCACCACAGAGGAGCATCACAGGGCTGAGGCTGGACACCTCGGTGACATCACAGGCCACTGGAGATGCAAGGAGGCTCAGGACCCTGGAGAAGCTGGGCCACCAGGGCACACAGGCAAAGAGGAGCCTCAGCAGCCGGGGTGGACCACGAGGGACTCAGCCCAGGGAGGCAGGGTCGCCACAGCCCCGAAGGTGACATCGATAAAGTACCCTTTCAGCAGGAAGAATGAATTAAAAACAATGGCAGAGCACCGTAAACAAAATGAAGAGCAGTCACTGCCCACAAGTCTTTGCTTATTATTTTTTTTTAAGAACAGAGTTGAAAACCAGGCATGGTGGCTCAAGCCTGTAATCCCAGCACTCAAGAGGCTGAGGCAGGAGGATCGCTGCAAGTTAAGGCCAGCCTGGGCTACATAGCAAGACACTGTCTCAAAAGAAAAAAAAAATAGAATAGGCTTGCAAATGAAGCGTGGTGGCATATGGCTGTAACTCTGGTACTTGGGATCCGTGACAGGAGGAGCACCACAAATTCAAGGTGAGCCCAGGCCACGTAGCAAGACCTGTCTCACAAAACCAAAAACAAATAGCCAAAAGGAAAAGAACAGATGAGGGTTGGGGATTTAGCTCGGCGGCATAAGTGCCTGCCTTGCAAGTGTGCGGTCGTGAGTTCAATCCCCAGTATCGATAAAAAAAAAAAAAAAAATGTCACCAAAGTTGGCCCTGCATTTCCAGAAAGAGCGGCAGCCCGAGAAACTGCGAAGAGCTCTACACCATGTGGGATAACAGCACCGCTGAACCGTGCTCTGCGCCCCAACGTGCAGCAATACACGTGGCGCTCCCAGCCCTGCTGGTACGAGTGTCTCCCAGAGCAGGTCCAGGGCCTGCCCTCCAGCTGGCGCTGACCTGCCCAGAGCCAGGTCACCGGGTCCTCTGGAGAAGACAAGCAGCCCTGGGCAACCATGCAGCTCACTCCGCTTGCGAGTCTGACAGAGTTAGTACCCACTCAGCGTGGGTGGGGCAGCCGGCCTGAGCACTCGCCCTGTGGGTGCCCCTCACCCTGATGGCCGTCGCCCTCACCCTGCTGCCCCAGCCTGGCGGCCACCAGGCTACCTCTGCCTCTGGCTACCTCTGGACAAATGGAGGGCTCTGCATTCGTGGCTTCCTGCCACCGGGCACTGGCCGCCACCCCATGACACCCACTCCTGTTGCTGTCCATCTTGGAGCCATCAGCACTGCTGGCCTCTGTCCCCAGGGCGGCTCCCAGTTGAGGACTCTGCAGCGGTGACCTTGGGAAGGAAGGGTGGTGGCTGGCACCAGAAGCCCAGGGCTGCCTCTCGACTGTCCTGGCCATCCTGGGAGGCAGCCCTTCTCCAGCAGCTGTGGTCATTGGTGCTGGTACTGGTGGGTGTGCATGTTCCTGCACAGTGTGGACCAAACACCAGCCCACCAGCACCCCCGAAAGGGACTCACATACACTCGGCTCCTTGCTGGCTGGAGACGCACCACTGCTCGCCTTGGAACCGGTACACCGGAGCTTCTCAGGAAGAGGCCGCGTGCCGTGCATCCCTCCACCCAGCACAGGCAGTCCCACTTCCCCAGACTGCCCGCCCCAAAGCGGGCTCAGGCCTGTGGGCTCCAGGCAGGACGGGGACGGACACAGAGCTCTCAGCACCGGTGGCCACCCATGTGCCGGCACCTGCCACCCTCGGGGATGGAGCCCAGGGGCTGAGGAGCAGATGCTGGTGTCAGCTGGGAGGGTGGGCTGCAGTGCGCCGGCTTCCTGGCGCACGGGGCCCTGTGGCTGTGCCAGCAGTGGGCAGCATGGAAGTCCCTCTGGCAGGCCGGCCCCTGGGACTAAAGGGCTCACATGGCTCATGGTTTTAAATTTGCAAAAATTTTGCTCCAGAACATAAAACCCAAGGAAGCATAGAGCAAACCACCACATTCCCAGGACACAACTCTTCCCAGTTTTCCCAGCCATTAATCCCAAATTTCAGGGGCTCACTTCCCACCCACAGAGGCTGTTGGTAGTCGAGTGGCCTGTCCTTGGGCACAGCGCCTGAGGGACTGCCCCTGCCCCCTCGGGCCTGTACCAAGAGCAGCCAGAAAGTTTATTAGCAGAGAGCCCTAGAAACTGACGGCTGTCAGGGAACCCTGCACCTGTCCCCAGCACATGGCCAGAGCCCTGCGCCGACGCCCTTGCCTGCTGCCCGCAGAGCTGGTGATGCTGCTGGAGTGGTGGTCCTGCACCGAGTGCACGCTCTTCACGGACCAGGCCACCGTGGAGCACTTCGGGAAGGAGCATGTGGTCGTCATCCTCAACCACAACTTCGAGATCGACTTCCTGTGTGGGTGGACCATGTGCGAGCGGTTCGGCGTGCTGGGGGTGAGTGCGCCGCGCGGCCGGCCCGGCCCTCCCTGGGTGGGGCAGGGGGCTCTGGAGGGCTCGGTGCCCCCTCCAGCCACGCCGCCCCTGCTCCTTCCACCCCTGAAGTGCCTCGGCCTCCGCCTCCCGCCCTCCAGAGCTCCAAAGTCCTGGCCAAGAAGGAGCTGCTCTACGTGCCGCTCATCGGCTGGACCTGGTACTTCCTGGAGATCGTGTTCTGCAAGCGGAAGTGGGAGGAGGACCGAGACACCGTCATCCGGGGGCTGAGGTGCCTGGCCGACTACCCGGAGTACATGTGGGTGAGTGTGTTGCAGGTGGGCGGGGCCTCGGGGTCCCTCGTCTGCTCAGGCCCTGCAGACTCGGAGCTGCCTTGGTACTGTCCCTGTCCCCTCCGACACTAGCCTGGCCTCGACCTGCCGAGTCCTGGGGGTGAGGGAGAGCGGGCGTGGAGGGCGTCCCTGAGCCCCTGCCAGCGACCCTCATGTGCGTCTGGCCAGCTCTTGAGCATTTCTCTCTAGCTTGAGTTTCCAACACCCAGGGTGTGGGGACCAGACAGACCTGCTCTGCTGTCCATCTGTGGTCAAAGGCTGTGGCCCAGAGATGCTGTCCAGTGTCCCCTCATTCCAGAGAGTTCTTTCCAGAAGGCAGCGCTGGGTGTGGGTCTGGGTGCCCTAAAATATTTCAGCCCTAAAATAAAACAGCACTAAAGACGCTGCCACGCACCTTGTCCTTGTGTGGCTCAGAGGCTGGGGCTGCTGAGGCCCCGGGCAGCGGGGGAGCTCTCCTGTCGGGGCTTTGGCTCTGGCCTGCAGCCCCGGTGTGACGCCGTGTCCCTGTGTCCACCCAGTTCCTCCTGTACTGTGAGGGGACGCGCTTCACGGAGACCAAGCACCGTGTCAGCATGGAGGTGGCGGCCTCCAAGGGGCTGCCCCCGCTGAAGTACCACCTGCTGCCGCGGACCAGGGGCTTCACCACCGCCGTCCAGTGCCTGCAGGGGACAGGTAGGGGCCCCGGGGCTCCCTGCGGGCTCCCGTGTGCCACAGGAACTAAAACTGTGCCAGGTGTGCGGTGCAGGCCTGTACCCCCAGTACTCGGGAGGCTGAGGCAGGAAGAGTGCGGTGAGTGTGAGGCCAGCCTGGACTACATAGTGAGTTCAAGGGCAGCCCTGAACGTAGCAAGACCTTGTCTCAAAAGAAAAAAAAAAGGAAGAAAGATAAAAACTGAAACCTCTTAAAACATCCGTGTCAGCGGTGCGTAAGATCAGTCACTGAGGTATGAAGGCAGAGCAGGGGCCAAGTGAACACGGCGGAAGGTACTCAGGACAGGTTTTTATTTTTTTTATTTTTATATTTTTTGGTACCAGGGATCAAACTTACTACCTTGCGCTTGCCAGGCGAGCGCTTTTGCCACTGAGCTAAATCCCCAGCCACACGGGACGGTTTTAAGATGATAAAGTGCTCTTTACAAGAAATAATTGTAGTAATAGAAGATACACAGAGAGATTAAAGGCTACAGTGAATGGTTAAACTTTTGAAATTCATTGGAGTAAAAGACTCATTGCCGCGAGCTCACCTCTAGCCCCCCCCTTACTGCACCCCACTCCTCCCGCTGTCCCGGCCGCTTCCCGCGGCAGCTCCGGGGTCCTCTCCCGAGGGTCTTTAGCTGCGCTATCCTGGCTGCCTTGCTGTCCTTCATAAAGACCCTCAGGAAAGAGGGCTCCGGAGCTGCTGCAGAAAGTGGCTGGGACGATGGCGTAAAACTGAAGCAAGGTGGGGATTCCTGCAACGTGTCTTTTACTGTCATCATTTTTAAAAAATATAATGGAAAACTTTATAAGGGAAAATGTGATCACAGATCCCTGTAATTAATCTGCACGGGGCCGGAAGGGAGTGCGCAGAGGACAAGTGGAGAAAGAGGGAGATGGACTCCTGCACACACAGCGGCAGACAGGGACACGTGGGAAGTGCAGGCCAGAGCTGGCCAGGAGGGCGGGGGACACAGGAGAGCTGCGGAAGAGACCGCTCAGCCCTTTGTTTTCTCTTTTCCATAGTGGCAGCTGTCTACGACGTGACCCTGAATTTCAGAGGAAACAAGAACCCGTCCCTGCTGGGGATCCTCTACGGGAAGAAGTACGAGGCGGACATGTGTGTGAGGTGAGCACTGCTGCCTGTGCCGCTGTCCCGACAGCAGGCAGGCCATCCAGGGAGCGTGGGACGGGGACGCTGACCGAGGGCCCCAGCACCCCCAGCTGTCCACCAGGGCCAGCATGAGGCCATCTCCTGGCGCTCCCCTGCGAAGCCATGCCAGGTGCCCTGGGTAGACCACCCTCCTCCTGGCCCGGTCCAGTCTGGGGAGGGCTCAGCATCTGAAGGACACACAGCCGGAAGGGGCTGCCCGGGTTCCACGGGAATGGCGTGTGGGGTTGCGTTGTTGCTCGTCGGATGTGCGGGAGTGGGGTTTGTGGGGCTGTCACGCTCTCGGCTCCCCTGCGGCATCCAACCTCCCTGGGCTCGGATTCACCTGCTCAGTGACCTTTGGGAGGGGATGAGCACCTGGTGGTGTAGTCTGTGCAGCTCGAGCCTGGGCAAGTTCACAAAGAAGGTGCCTGGCCACACCGCTGTAGTGCACCAGGGATGGCGCCTCCGGGGTAGACAGCGAGCGAGCGGCTATATCCACGCTGCAGGCTGTGGCGCCCCCCTTCCATCCTGGGCCAGCAGGCAGTGGGCTCAGTCCTCCCCTGAGTTCTCCGGACCCCCCGCTGAGGCTGGCCTTGCCGTCCGTCACCGTGACGAGTGTCTGAGACAGTGGACTGATGCAGGGAAAGGTTTAGTTTGGCTCACTGATTTGGAGCTTCCAACCTGTGCACACTTGGGCATTGCCCCAGGCCTGTGGGCTGTCACACTGTGGCAGGGCCATGGCGGAGGAAAACTGCCTGCCTGGGCAGCCAGGAAGCAGGAGAGGAAAGGGCTGGGGATAGGACACTGTCCTCGGGCCTGGCCCCAAGACTGGGGAACCTCTGCTAGGCCCTGCCTCTGAGGCTCCCCGCCCCTCCGCGCTCCAGTGGAGCCTCCTGGACCAACCCTTTGTCAAGTGCACTGTCCCTGGAGCCATCAGAGATCTAGACCACGGTGCCCACTGCAGCACCTAGTGGGTGTCCACCCCGCTGGGGCTGGACCCCGTCATCTTCAAAGCTGGCTGTTGTCCCCAGCTGGGAAGCAGTGCGACCTCTGATCGGAGCCCGAGGTGGCCAGACTCACTCCGGGTTTTAGTCACTTTTCTCCCCACTGAGACACAACACCCGTAACACCCACAGCTCCAAGGCGGACAGGACTGTGGCAGCTTGTGGTGGCTTGTGGTGGCTCGCAGTTGGTGGAAGTTTCAGGCCATGGCCAGTGGGCTCCACGGCCTGCCGGAAGCACAGGGCAAAGGGAGGAGCGGTGGGGAGGGAACCTTCCAGGCCACGCCGTAGCGACCCTGCCTCCTAACCCTGCGGCACACGCATGTGTGGGACTTAGCCGTGTGTGAGAGGACAGCAGCACGGCAGGCTTGAGCCTTGTAGCCTGACTGAGGGAGCAGGGACCAAGGGCAGCCTGGAAGGCAGCAGAGGGCTAAGCAGGGCCGCCCCCCTGGACCTCTGCCCCCCTGGACCGCCGCCCCAAGACCGCCCTTGTCACCCCAGCTCCCTCATGCACTCGCGCCCCCTCCTGGCCATCCTGGCCACCGCCACCACCCTTGGAAAGGCAGTTTCTTGCTAGCTGTTGTTTTTTTGCTTTTCGTTTTTAAGCCTACAATACAGAGACTTCTTTGTCCCTCATAAAAGCCCACTATACACCAGATGCTCTTCCGGCAGCTGCACTGTCCCCACGGTGGCCCTGGGCTGCTCTAACTCAGCGATGATTCTGCAAAGCTGTAGCAGAGTCTGGAGTGCCAAGCCTAGCTCTGGCCATTGAGCACTTACTCAGTCTCAGGGTGACAGAGCTCATGGGGGCCAGGGAACGTGGGTTCGAGCATAGCGGGACGGGGGAGCAGAAGCCACCTGCCATGCCTGAGGCCTGGAGAGGCAGGACTGAGCCCCATGGGTACCTCACTCCCTCCCCTGGTGACACCGCGCTGGGCACGCTGGAGCCTCCAGATGAGGCTCGCACCTTGGACTCCTCTGGGCCACCCTGCAGAGGGAGCTGCAGCGTGTCACGCGTGTTACCCGGTAGTCACCTGCTTCCCTGCCAGCAAACGCCTGGTCCCTGGCTGGGGATCTCACTGGTAGATTGGAGTGTGACACTTGACCTGCTGCCTGCACGCTGGGCTCAGGGTGTCTCCGTTTCCAGGCCTTTTCACATTGGCAGCAAGTGCACGCTGAAGGAGTACGGTTCATTCTCAGCTGCGATTATTTCCTAGGAGGGGGTGGCTGAGCGAGGCTGTCCTCCTGCGATGCCCATGCATCCCCAGACACGGAGATTTCTCCTAGGCCTCCCTGGGGCCCTGGCAGTGCCCGCCGGGCGCTGGTGTCAGGGAGGGGGCACTGAGGAGGAATTGTCCTGCTGCTTGGCTGCTTAAAAAGCAGAGCAAGGCTGGAGTAGAGCACATGCCCGTGACCTTGTGACCTGTCCCTCGCCCCTGTGAGCCACCTCGGACCCATCTCGCTCTCGGTCCTCTGTGCGCAGGAGGTTCCCCCTGGAGGAGATCCCGCAGGACGAGCAGGAGGCGGCACGGTGGCTGCACAAGCTGTACCAGGAGAAGGTAACGCCGGCTGCGTCCCTGGGTCCCGTGCCCTGGGCAGGTTTGGGGGAGGAGTGTGTGGGTCGCCTGGACTGGACACAGAGCACCCCAAGGACCTCATACACTTCTGGTCCCCTCCTTTTTTCTTCCCTTTTTCTTAACATTTGAGAAGTTAACACTGGGGGAAGGTATGAAGATGACATTGTGCATGTACAACCACCCTGAGGACAGTGACACATTCGTGTCCTGGTTATAGACAAGAAGGTGTGCAGCAGGCATTACCTAGCTACACAGGGTAGACACTGGTGTCGCAGGTCTGTCGGGGAAAGCACAGAACTTTCCCATGGAGCCACGGCCTGCGTCCCCTGCTCCAAGCTACCCAGCCTACACTCATTGCATGTGACCAGGCTGCTGCTTTCAGCACCAGGTAACCAGAAAGTCCTCGCTAGGATAACAGAGGCCCCTGCAGAGGCCCCACTGAGCTCTCAAGAGAATAGGGTGACGGCCCGCCAGGGGTGTTGGCAGAGCCCCATAAAGTCAAGGTTTCTAGTGCCTCCTGGAAGCAGAAGACTGACAGGAAGGTGCACGCAGAAGCCACAGAGCCAGGCCCTCCTTCGGGGTGACCTCGGCAGGCGGAGGCACCTCCTGGGCTGCGGAAAGTCTGCCCTGTGACTCGGCTGCCACCCCCCCTGAGGACTCAGAGTTTGCGCCTGTGCTGACCAGTGTGGAGATGAGTGGGAGACTGGGCTGGTCGCCGGTGCTGCAGGGAGAAACCGGCACAAACAGTGGGGCTGCGACTCTGCGCTCAGGCTCAGCACATAGGGGCGTTTGGGGGCCCAGCCCCTTCCAGGCCGGCCAGGGAAGCAGTGTGCAAGTGGGAAGATGAGGCTTCTGAGAGGGACCTGGAGGACAGTGGACAGGGACGGGCTGGTTAGGAGCGTACATGGCAAAGGAGAGAACAGTACGGGGAGAGGAAGAGGCAAGCAGAAGAGCATAAGGGAGCACCGGAGAGACACGCTGCCCTCGAGGGCCTGGAGCTGCGGGGTGCACACACGGTGCCTGCCACAGGTCCGGGCCGTCCGTCACGACTGCTCACAGCTGTAGGCATGACTTATCCTCTTCGCAGCCACGCACTTGCACACACGCACGTGCATGTGCGGCCTGTACACACACATGCACACCCACAGCTGAGCGAGTCCAGTGCAGCCTCGCTGAGCCACGTGCTGGACCCCTGGGCTCCCGGGAGGCCCCAGCCCAGCCCCAAGTGGCTGGGACTAAAGACACACAGTGCGCGTCTGCTGGTGGGAGTTGTTTGAACAGAAATTAAAGTTACAGAAAAAAACCCCAACTGCACCAAAAGCATTTTCTCTAAGAATGGTAAAATAGGAAACCTTGGGCCAGGCGGGTTAATGTTAAAAAGTGATGTCAGTAGAACAGTACAGGGCTCCCAAGACTGACTGATTCCACCTACTCGGAAATCTAGATAAACTGTGCCAGCTCCTTCTGTGTCCCCCTACAATAACGTGGGTACAGAAGGGGCCGCAATGAAAGCTGTCTGTGACACGGCTCAGCGTCCTCCTGAATGGGGACAGTGAAAGTGTTCCTCTAAGATCTGCAGCAGGAAAGGACACTGCTCCACTAGCCATGTTGGGCACAGCGCCAGAGGCTTAGCTGGAGCCATGGGACAGGAGAGGGGGCAGAGGACCTCCAAACCGGATGGGGGAGTCACACTGGCCATTTGCTGACGTCATCTCATGGACAGAAAACCTAAGCCTTCTTCCTCCGAACTGTGAGATCACAGAAATCCACTTGCAGAATGTGAGATCCTGTAAAAAGCCAGTCATGTTTCTGCACACCAACAATGAACTAACTGAGCAGGAAATCAAGGAAACAACCTTACTTACCATAGCTGCACAGCAGAAAGAGTCAAAGACCAGCCTAGGAGTAGACTTAAACAGGGACGGGGAGACACGCACAGTGGAAGCTATAGGACATCGGTGAAAGAAACTGAACAGGTACACAAAGCAAAGACATTCCATGTTTGTGAGCTGAAGGAATTAAAATGCACATGGGCCACAAAATACCCCAGAGAGCCAAAGCAATCCTGACAAGAACAGAGCTGAGGGCGTCACATACCTGACTTCAGAAACACTCTACAAAGCCATCATAACAAAAGCAGCATGATCAAGGGAACAACAGAGAATCCAGGAAGAAATCCACACATTTTCAGCCAGCTGATGGTTAACAAAAGTACCAGTAATAAGCACTGGAGAAAAGACAGCCTGTCGGTAATCACGCTGGCAAAGCAAGGTGTTTGGGTGCAGAAGAGTGAAACCGGACCTTGTCATACGGGTCAAGTAAGAAGCTCAAGGCCTCGTTGTAAGCCCTGAAACGATGAAACTGCTCCAAGGAAACTTAAAAACCTGACGACACTGGTATGCGCAAAGATTTCGAGATCCAACCACGAAAGCACAAGACACAGAAGCAAAAATTGACAAATAGCATTAGGTCAAATTTAAAATCTTCTGCACAGCACAGGAGACAAGCCAGAGTGAAGAGACAATCACAGAGCAGGCAAAAGATTCGCAAAGTGTTCATCTGCCAACTGGTCAATATTCACAGTGACAAGGGACTTAAAATAACTCAACGGCAAAAGTAATCCAGTTCAAAAATGGGCACGTGCCAGCTGACTGAGCATCGGGCTCCCTGGGTTAGGCATCCAGCCCCCCTGGCTGGCAAGCGTGAGGTCACTGGTTCAATTCCTGCATTCCCTTTAAGGCCGGGGATTTAGCTCAGCACCCTGAGCGCCTTCCTGGTAAGCACAAGGTCGTGAGTTCAGTCCCCGGTACCAAAAAAAAAAAAAGGCACATGCCAGGAATATAACTCGGCAGCACAGTGCCTGCCTGGCAAGTGCAAGGTCATGAGTTCAATTCCTGGTACTAAAAAAAAGAAAAAACAAACAATATTGGGCACATGATCTGAATAGACATTTTTCAAATGGGTCAAGGAATATATGGAAAAATGCTTAGTATAACTAACCATTGGAGAGACGCAGATCAAACCACAACATCATTTCTATTACAACGACTGTTGTCACAAAGACAAGCCCCCCAGAAAAGGAAGACAAGCAGAAAATAAATGGCAGCAAGAACGCAGAGAAAGGGGCTGCCCCACACTGCTCTGGGGTGCAGATTAATGTGGTCATTGTGGAAAACCACGTAGGGCTTCTCAAAAGCCAGGAAACAGCGCTGGGAATGTGGCTGTACTGGCGGGGCAGGTGCTTCGCAGGTGAGGCGCTGGGTTTAGTGCCCAGCACATGTGCGTGTGCACACGCGCCCACGTGCATACACACACGCACACCTGGAAATGCAACTGGCATCTGATCCCACAGTCCCTCTCTGGATGCGCACCTGAAGGAAGCACAGTATGTGGGAGACGGCTGTGCCCCCAAGATTCCTGCAGTCCTGGTCACAGCAGTCAGCTCTGGACCCACCGCGGATGACTGAGAAGAGTGCGGCGTCTGTAACAGTGAAACTACTCGGCTGCTGAACACTGATCCTGGCATTTGGAGCCCTGTGATGGAACGGCAGGGCACGAGGCCAAGGGAAGTGAGCAGACACACAGAGAGGTGACTCCACGTCCACACTGTCCAAGTCCACGGTGCTGAGCCCAACAGCTTCGGAGCGGGCGGCGCGCGCAGCAGGCACCGGGCGCTGGCGGTGAGGATTTGCACTGTTACCAACGAAGAGCAGCGACCAGTGTGAAGGCGAGGAGCCCACCGGGCCCCAGCCTGACGGTCAAGCACCCGCACCGCGTGGAGAGGGCACATCGCACCGTGCGGGATGAGCAGAGCGAGTGACGGCTCTGGCAGGTCGGACTCCTGCGGGAGGGGATTTTTACCCCGCGCCCTAGTTTCCCTGCAGTGTGGAAATGTGTGATAGTGCATCTTCGGCTGCTTTGCAAGCCCCATGTTTAAATTTGAACAGAGGACACCACAGCACACGTGGCACCCTCCTGTTTTTGGTCACTGTTGTCTCCAAGATCCCTGAACGGTGGCCGTTAGCCCCAGGTGGCCCCCACCTGACGGGGCCCCCATCGGGTTACTCCTGTCTGTGAGCTCGTGGGCCTTTCTCCAGGTCAGCAGGACACCCAGGGTCCCCGTGACACCCACATTCCCGCTGAGAACCCAAGGGGAGAGAAGGAAATGCGGAAAATAGAGTAGAAAAACAAAGCCCGGCTCCCACATCCCGGGCTGTCTCGACACTCACACACCGACTCTGAAGGTGCCTTCAAGTGTCCTGGGTCCATATGCCGCTTTCCCGCTGCACTCCGCAGCCCTCGGCCGCGCGCCCACATCTCGTCTTTTCACGTCTCACTCGTCACCGTGTGTGACACTGGTCCCACCTGCCGGGCTCTTGGGACGGAGTGTCCTCCTGTCTGAGGGAGTGGCTGTGGGTGGAGGTGGCCCTGAGCGGCCCTGTTGAGCCTGACGGAGTGGCAGGGCGTGGCCAGCAGTGTGGCTGTACCCACCAGGCCGTGCCAGGCCCGAGCGTCACACCACCCCCGTTTGGGGGTCGCCGGTGTCTCCTGCCCTGAGGTGGCTCTGCAAGGCCACACTTTCTGCTTTCCGGCCGCAGGACGCACTGCAGGAGATGTACGAGCAGAAGGGCATCTTCCCTGGGGAGCAGTTCAAGCCCGCCCGGAGGCCGTGGACCCTGCTGAACTTCCTGTGCTGGGCCACCGTGCTCCTCTCGCCTCTCTTCAGCTTCGTCCTGGGCGTCTTCGCCAGCGGGTCCCCCCTCCTGATCCTCACATTCCTGGGGTTTGTGGGTGCAGGTAAGGGGTGCAGTGATCGCAGTAGCAGGCGGGGACCCTGGTGGTCAGGACCATGAGGCGGTGGCTGGTGGGCAGGGCTTTTGGGGGTCATCGGGGGCCACAGCGTCTGCCTGCACAAGGCTGCCCACCCTGGGAGGGCTGTGGACGGGGTCCCCGTCACTCTGTCATGTTTGGACCCGCAGAGGCTCGGCTCTTGGCCGTACTGCTATCCTTTCTGTGTGCCTGGCCCTGAGCGCAAGGCCAGGCCCCTCGCCAGCCCACACAGTCACCTCTGCTGCACAACAGCACCACGCTGTGGGTGCTGCTGGCTGCAGATGGTCCCTGCCGGTGAAGGGGCATCTGGGACGGATGCTCTGCCCATCACACTGCCCCTTGACCAGCTCCCAGCCCCCACCCCCAACAGGCTTCCTGGAGTCCACAGGAGTGTGGGAGGTCACAGAGGTGACCAGAGCCACTGGCCGCAAAGGACAGGGCTCTGTGTGTCCTGCTCATCCATCTCAGCCACTCTGTCACCACTTCTGGTGCCCTCGTGCACAGGAGATGGGCTGGCAGGGGACACCTAGTGTCCCTGAGTCTACCCAGCTGGCAGGGAGGAAGGGCCCCCTGCCTGGAGCAGCCCGTGGTGGGCAGTGGGTCTAACTGCTCTCTCTCTCCTGTCTTTAAAGCATCCTTCGGAGTCCGCAGACTCATAGGAGTGACTGAGATAGGAAAAGGGTCCAGCTACGGAAACCGGGAGTGTAAGAAAAAGGAATAACCGATGGCCTTGACTGAAGGCACATAACCTGCTTGATATCCAATTAACTCAATTAAAACCAGAACAACACACAGAGCGAGGAGACAGAGACACTTAGAAACTTATTTTCTTATTAACTGGTGACTAATATTAACCAATAAAACTGGAGCCAAGAGCAAAGAACCGCGAAGGCTGCTGGGTGAAGACGGCGTTTGGCTCGCAACGGGCAGCTCCCTGCCGCGGACAGAAGCCCCAGAGGGCTGGCGACCCGGGCTGGCTCCCCGCGGGGTGTCACCAGCTCTCCAGAGCCCCACTTTCTGGGGGGCCTTTGGCTGCTTTCTCTTCTTAAACTTAGATGGAGGTTTCTGTTTTTATTGATATTTCGGGAACTTAACCTGGCCCCTCAGCTCTTCCCCTGCGCCCCTCAACACTGGCCCCTTGCGAATCTTCTGCTGTCCCTGGGGGAGGGTCAGCGGGTACCAGTCCCCCAGAGAGCTGCTGTCCCCCTGCTTGGCACCTTCGCTTCCAGAGCCCAGGGCGGATCAGAGACGTCCTGAGCGAAAAGCACACACTGAATGTAAACCGCACCTGTCCGGACCCGCAGCGCGTCCCGTCTGTCTCGCAACACGTCCCGCCTGTCCCGCTGTCCCCTCGCAGTGGGGCTGGCAGGATCGAGTGCCCGTTTTGCTCTCTGCGGCCCTGCTGGCCCTGCTTCCTGTTTCACGGCATGTAGACATCTCGAGTCTCTGCTTACAGCGCAGGGACCGTGGAGGGCTCAGTGGCCCCGAGGTCTCCCTGCTCCCCGTCCCGCTCTTCCTCCGAGTGGCCATCGGGCTGGGGGCGAGCACAGGGGCGCGGCCGGCAGGACTGCAGATGAGCAGATGCTTGCGGCGCCCTCAAGCCCTTCTTGAGTCAGTCCGTCAGTCAGTCTGTCAATCAGTCAGTCAGCCAGTCAATCAGCCAGTCAGTCAGCCAGTCTCGAGCCCGTGGAGCCTGTGGAGCTTTCGCTAGTGGGTTTGAGGACAGACAGCTCGCCACCTCCTGAGAGGAACGGGAGGCAGAGGCCTCCCGCTCACCCTCTCGGGGCCCCGTGTGTGCTCAGCGAGGCTGCCCCGTTCTGGCAGGTGTCCCTGAGGCCCAAGGCCCACTCCCCTCCCCACCATGGTCCCACGGAGGACTGGCACCCAGTGTCTTCATCCAAGTCCCTTGTCCCACCTGGAAGGTGTTTCTTCCTGCAGCATGAGCCCAGCCTGGCAGACAGTGGCTGCAGGGCCCCTCGGAGTAGTGGGCAGGTCTCTCCCGCCCCAGCCTCCCCAGGCATCGCCCTGCTGGCCACCCGCTTCGGGCTTCCGTCCTGGACCTCCCGCGGCCTCCTTCGCCGTCACATTACTCCCGTCACCTTGGCGAGGGGAGAGTTGGGTGTTCTCTGGTGCGGAACTGGCGGCAGTTGGGCGGATTGTGTCTTCCAGGGAAAGCCCTGAAGAGAGAGGCAGGAGGGCTAGGAAGGACACGGAGAAGTCGACTCTGCAAGGCCCTAGGCCTTCGGGAGCCCAGGAGGCAGCCTGGGTCTGCGGAGAGGAGAGTGATGGGCCAGTTTACCTGGCCAAGGGCTGTCCAGTGCCTCTTGAGGCAAAGACATCCCTGAGGAGCACTCGTGGGCTTCCCCCTCCTCTCTCGTGGCCCCGCAGGCCTGGGTGCTGAGCCACCCAGGGCCTCCCCTCCCTTCCTCCCATCGCACGCTGTTCCTTGTCTTCCATGTGCTCGCTCCGGCTCGCATCGTCACTGAGTCACTAACACCACAGAGCCCCCTCCCAGGCCAACATATGAGGGGTGAACCGTGCGCTGAAGATCGGGGCGCAGGCTCCACCCCCAAGACCCTTTTTCTGGCCCAGCTCTGCTAACACCCGATCCCGAGAGCAATAAAAACCACGCTGTGAATGTTTGGGCTTTTGGGAGAGGGGGATTTGCTTTGTCCGCTTGGAAGAAAGAGGGAGGGGCGCTCCTTTGATTTTTAAATTAAATTCTCCTGTGTCGGAATAATGCTTTCTCTTTCCCTTTACCCCACTCCTGACCTGTGTGTGGCTGGCATCCTGCTGGATTCAGGCAGCGATGGGGGCCCAGGCATCTTGACACCCACCCTCAGACATCTGTGCTGGCCACTGTGGGACAGTTCAGCCCAGGCCTGGGCAGAGCCATGGGGATGGTCCTGGGACCCATGGGAAGCCCCCCGGGACCCCAGGCCCTGCCCTTTGGTGCCCCTCGGGGGACGTGGCCTCCTGGGCCCCCCTGCTGCCCATGTCTTTTGGCACAGGCCAAGCCAGGTGCCTGGGGGTCCCACGCTCCCGGAGGGCTAGTCCACCATCTCTGTGGTCTGCCCACACAGTGTGTTCACCGTGGCCCTCCCAGGTCAGCTCACACAGGCTTGGCCGGCCCTATGGGAGCTGGGGGCGGGCTGGCAGTTCTGCTTGTTCCCCGGTAGGTCCAAGTCCTGCAAGATGTGTGCAGCATTTCCCAGTGCCTTCGCGGAGCCCCGGCTTCCAGGGACTGTGCTTCTCTCGGGGCTTCTGTGAGCGCGGCGAGCAGGCAGGCAGGAAGCCGGGGAGAGCTGATGGTCAGAGAAGGACATTTTCCACACCAGAGACTCTCCAAAGTAAGGCCTGAGGAGAGTGTGGTGGCTGCGTTCTGAGAAGCCCTTTAACCCAGAGACAGAAAAGCCCTGGTGTTCAGCACACCAAAAACAGCCCTTGGGCACGGAGCCTGATGGAGGAGCTGGGCTCTGTGTGTGTAAACCGCAGTATAACGCACGACAGTCATGCGGGCAGCACTTCTGGTAAAAAGCTATGCAGGTGTGAGCCTGGTTCGTTCGCCTCTCGCTCCCCAAATGTGCACCGGGACGTGAGAATGTCCCCTCCGTTCAGCTGGCCGTGGTGTTCCTGAGCACTGGTGTTGACCTGGGAAGACCAAGATGCAGCGGTGACCCAGCCTCCAAGCTCAGCCGTGGCCGCTCACACGCTGTCGGGAGCATCCCTGAGCATCCTGTGGGTTGGGCCAGGAAGGAGTGGTTCTCTGCATGTGGTTTGGTGTCTGCCTGAGCCACTCACAGGGCAGGCCAGGCATAACCTCTCACTTGCCGACTTCCGTCCAACTGCTCAGCCCCATGCACACATTTGCGCTGCCTGTCTTCTGCCCCAGCAAGCTGCATGCGAGCCCTGGCATGTGACACGCAGTGCCCAGCAGGGTGGCACAGCTTCTGGCCCCTCTGCAGCATAGCTGGGCTCAGGGCAAATCCTAGAGCCAGAAATGCCTGCCTTTCTTCTGGGAACAGCACATCCCTGGCCCCGCTCTAGTGGCTACCCAAACCAAAATCAAGCTGCCCATAGCATCTCAGTCCTGGGGTGCGTGGGAGAGGGTGACCCACAGTCCCGGGCTGAAGCTTTGTCCTACGGCCCTGCTGTGGGGGCAGAGCAGGTGCTGAGTCTTGGGCTCCTGATTCTCTCATATTGGGGCCAGGATTCAAAAACACAGGGACGAGTTGGGGTGGTACAGTGTCACACTGTGATCTGCCTGCCTGGGTGGACCCGTGAGTTACATTACGTCAAGCAAGTAGGCTTGTCAGTTCGGGGGGGGGGGTGTGGCATTCTCCCTGGCTGTTCAGGAAAGAATAGACATCTGCGCTCTCCAGGGCCCAGGAAGTCACCGTGGATGCTGAGCTTGGTTCCCAGGCCACACGGCAGTGTCTGCCCAGGCGGCTGAGTTGTGGCAAAACTTTGATCTTTGCACTAATGAGGTCACCTGACGCTTGTTTCTAACTTTTTAGTTTCCTAATTTTCTGTTGCAAAAGTACTGGACGGAAGTCGAACTGTGAATGAGACACTGAAATGCACTAAATTCTATTACATTAAACTGGAGTTACTTGACCCATGAAGAAATGCATCCGCTCTACTTGTATTTATTGTCTCAGAATTAGACGTTGTGACAATCAAATGTTACTGGCCCAAGGCCAGGAGACTTGACTGGCCTCTTAACCGTACAGCTTGCCAGCGTGTACTGTAACCGTGCACGAGTGTCTCTCTCTGGAAAACCACCCCAGGACTCCGAGCGTCACCGCAACGGACACGAAGTTCTTTTTCTATGACTGAGAAATCACCACGCCTGACTGTTGGCCAGTTTTGCAGGGACACGTTGTATACAGGGTGCAAATGTATTGTACAGCTGCTTCCTTTTGTACACTTCATTTTTACAAGTTTTGCTACTCACGAGCTTTACAGACTGGAGAGGGGAGGCGCTCTGCTGGGAGCTGTGGTGCAGGCGGTGCCCCGGGGAGGCCCTGTCCGCTGCTGCACGGAGCTCTCTGGGCCACTGCAGGGAGCGCGCTTGGTGGTTATTTTCTGGGTAAGATGCCCCATGCATCACGTTTGTTTGTTAAAAATGCTGCTGTGAAAGAGAGGAATGAAATGTCCACAATATAAGAGAAAGTGACTCTTGGCCTCCTTTCGTTTTATTTCTGGTCTGCCTGGACTTTTCCCGGGGGAAGAATCGTGGGAATTTTTCCCCGGGGCCAATACCTCCCAGGCCCTGGCCTCTCCGGAGGCCTCAGGCCGCTGCCCCAGGCTCCTGCTTCTGTGCCTGGTGCCTTCTGGAAGGAGCCGAGTAGCAGACCTGGCAAAAAGCCTGGACATGGCCGGCACGAACATGTGCCAGGGGATCTGCCGTCCAGAGCAGGCGTGTGCGGGCCCAAAACCTTTTTCAAAGCAAGTTCTCCTGAGAAAACCAAGGAATCCCCCCTTCTGCTTTATTAGAAAACAAGACAAAAACTTTGTGAAAACAAAGGGTATTCCGGGTTCCTGTTTGTCTGCTCAGGAAATAAATTGTGTGAAACGAATCATGGCCCCCTCTACTCTTGGGAAGGACCGCAGGGGATGGGCTCTCTGCTTGGGGGCTGCCTCCCCTCAGGGTGGCACTGAGGCCTCGGTGCATTCGCACATGCGTGCACCCCCTGCACACCAGGCGCACACTCCAGTGTACCTGTGTGCTCATCCCCGGGGGGTGAGGTGTGGTCCAACCCTGTTAGAAGGTGGCCTTGGAGTCTGTCGTTGTTGTCAGGTGTCTCCCCGAGGGACAGAGTGATGACAGTGGTGGGATCTGCAGAGAGAACAGCAACTCTGAGAAAGCGCTTCCCTGTCCATAGAGCTTGACAGAGAACCCACAGGTCCGGAGACATCTCTGAGGGAGCTGGCCGCACCTTGTGACCTTGGCTTTGCTGTTAGACATGAGCTTTTCCTCTGCCCAAGGCCTGCACCTCACCTGCCCGTGTCTAGAGGGAACTCTGAAGGTGTATGCACACACATGTGCACTCATGTCAGCGGACATGTCCCTCGGCTGGTCCTGGGCCAGGGCAGGGGCATCGGGGTGGACCCCAGAGGACACACTTGCAAGACTGGCCACCCCTGTGGCTCTCCATGGCCAGTGTCTGCCTTGCAGTGTCTGCTGGGGTGGAGTTGCTCCCCCTATTGGTCAGGCACAGGAAATGCCATGAAGGTCCCCTGTCACAAGGCTGTTACATGCTTGAATACTCCCGAGTGGGCTGCTTGGCCTCCTAGGCACCCTCCCAAGGGGTGCAGGGTACCCCCTTCTACAGCAGGGACCCAGTTTCTTAGCTCTGCCCTTTCCCTGTCACTCAGCCCCCTCTTATCCCAGCTCTTCTCCTGGGCAGTTTCCTTTCTGGAAATTAACCTCTCTGAAGTCCCTTCAGCAACTCATTGGTGGTAAATTCCCTCCACTTCAGTGTGTCTGAACATGTCTTCTTTCCCCTGGTTTTGAAACAAGAATCTAGGTGTGTGGATAATTACAGGATGGCACTGCTTTTGCTCCGTACTTTTAAGACATTTCTCAGGATTTTGTGCTTCTGTTCTTGCTAAGAAGCCTACAGAGGGCATCTCATTACCCGCTGGGGGGCCTATCCCTAATCGCTGGTCACTGCCCATTTCCCTCCTGTCCCTGCGGCCTGAATTCAACTGCAGTGTCTGACTGGATTTCTTTGTATGCAGTTTCAAGTTAGATTTGACTCCTGATTCTGAGAATCCAGTTTTTCAGCAATGGAAGCAGCTTCTTAACTGCCGTCTCTCTGTCTTGTCTGGACCACGCTCCCTGTTTTTCCCTCCTCCCTCTAGTCTATGCCGGGCTCCAGTTCTGGTCTCCAGCCCTCTCCACATGTCCTGGGCCCTGTCTCCACTCTGCAGCCTGAGTGGTCCATGCCCATTGCTTATCTGTGTTTCAGTTTGCAACTCTCAAGTACCTGCCTGCAATCCACTGTAACCTGCGTCTGAACACTTTATCCCTATGCATTCTCTTTAAAAACCTGGGTTTTTATATTTATTTATTTATTAGCAAAGATTGAACTAATCCAACTATTCAAAATCTCAGTGTTTCAAAATCCAGAACACCAAGTTAGAATTTCTACCCCTGACCTCACACGGCAGGTCACAATCAAAACACAGGTGCACGAACAGTGTCACATGATGTGATCTTCAGGCTGTGTCTAAAGTAGATCTGAGACATAAAGTTGTGCATCTGTAGAGCTGGGTTCTGGCTCAAAGATATTTCATTATTATGAACAAATACTCAAAAGTCTGAAAACATCTGAACTCCAGAGCAAAGGCTCCCAGTGCCCCAGGGGCTGCCAGGACTTTGCCTCCCTCTGCTGCGCACCCTGTACCCCAGCACAGGCATTGCTTGCCCTCATTCTCCAAATCCAGAACCTCAGATCCAGCAGAACCAAGGCTGCGGGGTGAGGAGCACCATCTGCTTGTGGTCTTCTGGGGCTGCTAGGGGGCCAGTTCCCAAACTGGAGGCCAGACCGCTCCCCCATCCTGGAGCTCAGGAACAGGCCAGCAGATTCGCAGCCACAGCCCTGCTGCTATGCGTTGTCCAGTGCAAGGCTGTGCCCTGTGGACCTGTGCTGGCCAGTCGGTCAGCACCCTACTCCTTTTCATGGCCGAATGCTCTCCCATTGCCCAGCGCAGTTGCATTTAACTTACCCTTCCCTAGCAGATGGACATGGGCTCTTTGCTCTGCCTGGTGCCAGGAGCAGCCTCTGGAGACGTCGGGTACACTCTCTGTGGATGTGTAGGCGTGGAGCTCCTGGTCACACAGTAACTCGATGCTGAACCGTTTCCCATAGCAGTCCCTGACTGTCCTGCCGTCTGTGCCCAGAGCCCCAGCGTCTACACACCCTTCCTGACCTGACCTTTGGGTTCTGGGCATCTCGCTCTGCGTTTTGTTTGTACCTTTTTTTTTTTTACTGTATTGAATTTTACATCTTTTGCATCTGACTTGTTCTCCAGTCTGTGATATAATAATTTTGAACATTATTAGTAGCCTTTTGTCTTAGAATATATATAATAAATAGTCTTAAGGAAACACTGAGATCAGTTAGAGTGTGGGGAAAATGTACAGAAGTGCCATGCTCAAGCGTGAGCTGCCTCTCTGGCCTCTGGGCGTCAGGCCCAGGTCTGCCTCAGGGCCCCACGAGGGGCTCAGCTTCAAGGGTGCAGAGTCCTGCTTAGGGCTCTGCTGTTTCTCAGGCTCCTCTGCTCTTGACCCCAGTGGTCAGGACAGACTCCGGGGACCTCCCTCGAGTACACACCCCTGGCTGAGCCCTGAGTGCCTTGGGAGACCATCACACGCGAGCTGGTTGAGGTAACCCAAGAGTCAGCTGTGGGTGGCTTCACTTGCTTTTAAAAGTGTAGAATTGGACCAGGGATTTAGCTCAGTGGCATAAGCGCCTTCCTGACGAGTGCGATGTAGTGAGTTTGATCCCCAGTACCAAAAAAGAAAAAAAAGAGGTGCAGGATTTCAGATACTGTTATAAAAAGCAGACCAAACACAGAACGATGGCACTGAAGAGGTTTAGGAGGCAGTTCACTACACTGGTGAGCCTGACTAGGATCTCTCCTAAAGGGTCAGAGCTCTGCCCAGCAGGCTTCAGGGCTTGTATGGGGAAAGCAAGTGGGAGGTACAAAGGCAGATTTAGTGCAGTATGATTGGAGAATCGGGTGACATCTTGGGTTGCAAAGGGAGTTTAAACATGAGCTATACAAAGCATGGGTTATACAGAGGAAGAAATGTCCTGTTACACTTTTAAGTTACTGTCTTGGTTACTTTTCTCTCATTGCTGAGACAAAATACCTGACACCCACAATGAGGGAGGTCAAGGTTTATTTAGCTCACAGTTCATGAAGGTTTCAGTCCATAATCTCCAAGTCAGGGTGGTTGAAGGGCAACGTGGAGGCTCTGCAGATACCATAAGTGACCAGAGCAAAAGGGCAAAAGAGGAAAGCAAGCCAGGTATTTAGCTCAGCAGCATAAGCACCTGCCTTGCAAGTGTGCATTGTGAGTTTGATCCCCGGTACAAAAAAAAAAAAAAAGGAAAGCATGCCTCCTTTATATTGTATGCTGACACCTGCCCCTGGGTGGGTACAGCATTCACACGGCCAATCTGAGCACTAGACAACAAACCAATCACAAATGCTAGACTCAGCCACCTCCATGACCGCATGAGGCTTTGGGGGGACACCCAGACACAAACCATAACAGTTACATCGCAAGGCCATCAGTTGGACAAGCTTACATAAAGGAAGGAATGTTTTATTATCAGGTTGGTCTGGACATGTGCACTTGGTGTTGGCAGGCTTTCTTGGCATGCTTTTATTTAAAATTTTAATTTCCCTTTCAATATCATATGCATAGGGAGTGAGCTTGGTTTGTTTAGGGACAGAGGTTAAGACCCTTAGTGACACAGCCCTGTCACTCTGGCTCTTCTTCCCTGCCATTGTTGGAGGCCAGGGGAAGCAAGATGTCTTGGGACAAGTTATTTCAGAGCAGGGATAAATAGGAGGGCCTGTTCTTGGCAGCACACTGGGTTCCTGCCAGAGGCTGCCGTGACTGGAGATAGACCTGCGTCCTGCGGCCACTCCACAGCCCTTGGCCCATTTAGCTTGTGGCCCCAACTAATGGTCACTTAAAAATGCATGATGCAGCTCCTCGGCTCCTTGGCATCAGGCGGGATCGATCCAGGTCTCCGTGGAAGGCCTTGTTTCTGGGCCCTGCCCCACTCCCCTCCGCCCTTGGTATGGCTTGTATCTAGATGCCCCCCAAAGACTCATGCACTCATAGGTGGGGCTCTCCAGAGTGGACTGGGTCTAGGGTGTGTGATGCTGGGATTAAGAGTGGCATCACCTAAAAAGTGGGTGGCCTAGAAGGGGTAAAAGGGAAAGGCGGCTGCTGCTTCTTCTTCTGCTGTTTCACTGCTACTGCTTGCTCTGCCAGGGATTGTTCCTCCTCTGCAATGCCCCTCGGCCAGGCCATGCCACTTTGGAGCCCGCTGACTGTTGAATGGACCTTTATGACTGTGAGCTTAAATCAGCTTTTCCTCCTTTAATTTGTGGGTGTTGGGTATTTTGTCTCAGCAATAAGAAGAGTAAGACAGTCTTCCTGAGCTTTGTCACAGTGCTCCCTGACTCCACGCCTCCTCTGCCCAGAGGCTTTGGGATCAAGGGCTCATCTGGGGCTGGGGCTGGGGCTGCTCTTGGCTGCTGTCCCCCATACTCCAAAGGCTCAAGGTGTGTGCAGAAGCCCACGGGTGACCTTCCACCTGCTGACCTCCAGCCATGGCCAAAAGCTCCCAGGGGGAGTTGCCTCATCCCCTCTGCTCTGAGTCCACCCTGCCTCTCTGGGTTTGCCCCCACCAGCAGTTCACATCAGGGCCTTGCATGCATGGGTGGCCCTGGGTGTGCGGGTGGCTGTGGGCCACTTTGTCATCATGGTGCTAAGATAGCAGCTCAGCCTGAGCTCCCCTGTCACCCCCTCACTCAGCCAGGGCCCTAGGCCTGGGCATATGGCTCTGGCATTGGACACCCCCCTATGTGTCCAGCTGGCAGTGGGACAGGGAGAGCTGATGTCCTCCTGTGACCAGGACCCAGAGCCAGGCCTGTGCTCACCTTGGTCCAGCAGCTTGCTGGTGGGGCAAACCCAAGGAGGCAGGGCAGACGGCGCAGAGGGGAAGAGACCCCTGGAGGTGCTTTCAGTCATGGCCTCCAGCCAGAGCTGGTGGTCAGGGCAACGTCCAGCCTGGGAGATGCCACCTGCACCTCACAGGCCAGCATGGTGTCACCAGCAGTGACAGCACACACACATGTGCTTCTGAGGCTGAGTGAGGGTGGAGGCCCGGAGGGCAGCACGGTGAATCTGCCGGGTGGCCCCTCGCAGCATCGCCCCGTCAGTGACAGGCATGGCGGAAGCAGTGCTGGCAAAAAGCTGAGACACATCCAAATGCTGCCGTTAAACCCCGGCCACTGTCCAGCCTGAAGCGCCAGCCCAGAGCTGATGAGGAATGGGTTCACTGCTGTTTACCAGTCACATTCCTAGTCTTTCAGGACAGTCACGACTTGTCAGTCACATCTAAAGGACGTCAGAAGGTGATCTTGTGTGTCAAGGGAAGTTCCCCATGATTCCCCAGCCCTGTTCAGTCCCAGGGCTCCACACCCTCCGCTGGGACCCAGCTCCGCCCCCGTCCCCTGCTGCCTGACAGGTAAGGGGACAGCAATGGGGCAGGCCAGAATGACTCGCAGCCTGGCTGAGGCAGGGGGATCCCAAGGCTGAGCTCAGCCTGGGCAATTCAGCGATGTAGGGAGAACCTGTTTGGAAATAAAAGATAAAGTGGGCTGCAGCAGAGCTCGGTGTGAAGGCCTTGGATTCAGTCCCTGCTACGTGCACAGAAAGACCATTTTCTTGTTTTTGTTCTTATCTCTCACCTCTTTTTAGAATCTTTTTCTTCCCTTTAGCTGATCATTTACTCACTGTCTGCAATGTGCCAGGCTTGCTCTACTGTTTCCTGTCTTCTCATCACTTATTTCTGCTCGCTTTACCAACTCCTTCCTTCTTCTACTGAGTCAGTCAGCTTTTCATCATTGGGAAAAAATAGCTGAGGAAACCATTGTAAAGGAGAAGGGGAGCTAGGAACAGCACAAGGGAGAGGGCCTGTGTAGGGTGACTTTTTTTAATTGCATCGGGGCTGCGAGCCTATTGGATGGTGTCTCCCACACTTGGGCAGATCTCTGTCTCCATTTGCTGTCCCACATGCCAGTCATCTCTGGAACCTCCTTGTTGTAGTCAAGGTTTGCAAGAAAACAATTTAATGGAATTAAACTTATGGAATTATTTTATAATTCTCACCCAAAGAGTCAAACATGAAAAGTTCAAGAAATCTGTCCACACACTAAAGACCCCCCCCCCAAAATCCAGCTAGAGCCCTAGATCCCACAGTAGCACCCTGTATGAGTCCAGCTGAAGATTTAGAGCCCACAATAATGTCTCATGCAAATCTGTTTTCTGGATCTGTCCTGGGAAGGCCCAAAGGTCAGCGGCGGAAGCTAAAAAGTCTATGCCAGTGGGGTGAAGGAGCTATATCAGTAGGCTCAGGGTTCTGCACTGGAGCCAAGACGCAATGCTCAAAATAAGGACCAGGGCTCCCCAGAAAATTTCCACAGCCATTTTCAGCAACAAGGAGATCCTGAGCTCCTCCGACAAGAACAGCCAGGTTCATATCAGGAAGCCAGCGTGACAAGCTTCTCCTAGAGATTAAACAGCACACGTCCTCCCCTCCAGAGCCAGGAAGCAATGCTCAAAGTAAGGACCAGAGCTCCCCCAAAGTGAACCACAGCCACTCTCAGTGACAACAAGGTCCTGTGCCGGAGTCCAGCTGCGGCAGGGCTAGGGTTTCCCAAAGGTGGACAGGGAGTTGGCGAGTGAGAGACAGAAAACACTGCACACCAGTCTGTGAGTGAATCTGAATCCGCTTTATTTTTTAGAAGCTGGAATATATATATGCTAACCTTGGCAGCAACCCCCAGCCCCAAGCAGGAAGCACCCCAGGCTTAGGGCCAGGCAGGGATAATCCTAAACAATAGGTTTTAACCTCAACCCCAAGCAGGAAGCGCCC
>PVLA01009518.1:0-74031 GCA_004027455.1 Hydrochoerus hydrochaeris | reverse complement strand
GTTTTTCCCTCTAGTACAGAAAGGATAGAAATACATGTAGAGATTCATGCATGCATAGCTGTTTATGCTCTCACTGTTTGAATATCTACTTTGTATGCTTTAATTATTTAACTTGAACAACGATTTCTAAGAGGACAATATGTAATTTATCAACTAGTGATTTCTCATTGTTTATCTTTGTTTTTGAAATTCTGTATTAACTGTACCCTTTTAAAAATGCTCACTGAGGTCAAAATAATAATATTATAATATGAGAATTTTAACATTGATAGAAATTTTTTAAAAACGCATCAAGTAATATAAATAAAAAATAGTGTAAGTTAATGATAAATTCATTGAAATGGTTCAGTATCAGACCAAAACCACCAACAAATCATTCAGTTAGAAGACAAAAAAAGAGTGACTAGGAAACTATTAAAGGTTAGAATATTTATATTACAGGAATTAAACAGACCTTTTGAATTAATAGATATATGCGGAGCATCCTGCCAATGTGAGAAGGACATACATGCTTCACAAGTCCACAGGGACTATCTGCTGGGTAAATGAATTGTTAGGTATTAACACAAACTTAACAATGCTGAACTCATCCCAAATATCACTTATGACTACCATGAAATGAAATGAGAAATTAATATCAGAAAAAATGATACCCTGGAAAATTCCAAAGTATGTGGCATAAAAAATATACTTTTGAATAACTTTTGGATAAATGAATTAATCAAAATAGAGTGTTAGAAAACATCTTAATACAGAGAAAACAAAAACATACTAAAGTAACAGGATGCGTAAAACACAGAACTAAGAAGGAACTTTATTGTAATATATACTACATTAGAAAAGAAGAGAGTTCTCAAATAAATAACCAAGTATTTCACCTTCAGAAGCTAAAAGTGTAAGAAAAAATTAAATTCAAATTTATCAGAAGGAACAAATCACAAATAAGAGTAGAAATAAATAAAATGAAAAATAGAAAACCAGTAAAAAATTAACAAAACTGTTAGCTTATAACCACACAGGCACACACACACACACACACACACACACACACACGCTCCCATATTCCTCTTTAAGAACACATCCCTTAGATGAGAAATTAATATCAGATGGCATTAGGACCTTTACAGGGGAGAACTCAATGTTGGCATTAGGACCTTTACAGGGGAGAACTCAATGTTCAGAATATAGGATCACCCAAATTCATGTTATGAAATCAGTATTACCCTGATACCAAAGACAGACAAGAGCACCGTAGGCAAAGAAAATTGAAAGCAAATATCACTGGTGAGTATAAAACACAAATCCTCATAAAATTACTAGAAAACCAAATTGAACAGCATGCTAGAAAAATCATATAGCACAGTCAATTGTGTTTATTATTGATATATGACAATATTTCAACATAAAAATGGATATGCAGATGTTCACCATATTATGAGAATAAAGAGAAAATCACATGGTCATCTCAATGGACACAATTACAAAAATAAATATTGCTGTATATACCAGAACACACTATGTCCATGGATAAAGGAGAGTTTTGTTTTACCTATACAAATCTAGGTTTTCAAAATTTTAAATATATGTATTCATCAAAACAATTTGAATAAAATACGCTGCCCTATCAATATTTTCTTTTTTCTTTTCAAAAGAATAAAACAAAATAATATAACAGAAAAAACCAAAACAGGAACAATACTGACTTTCAAACATACATGGAAGGAAATCCCCCCCTAGTTGCTATATTGCATCTTGTTATACTCTAAGCAGATGTTCAGACTATCAGCTCTTGGTCTGTAAAATTAATCGATCAATACAAGCATTAAGTTGTTTTTACTCCTTAGTTGCTGTTGTCCCAGCTTGTGTTCCTTCTAATCAGCCGGTTGCCTACACCTGATGTGGGGGTGGGATTGTGGGGTGGGTAGGGAGGTGGTGGGCGACTCTCCTTGTCTCCTAACCCGCCCAAAGCTGGCTGGCTCATAGAATGGCTAGCTGACTTCTTTTCCCGCCCCATCCCCAGTGTTTTCCTATTGTCAATATGACATATCCAAGACACGCAGTAGACAATGGCAGCTTTGTATCTGCTTGCATACATAATACAAACTGAAGCCCTTTGAATGATTCCCAGTATAATGTGGTCATTGGATTAAATATTAAAAGTGCAATTACTTGAAAATGTGATCTTTATCCAAAAAAGTATCCATTTAGAAGCTACTTAATGTGAATCTAATTCAAGTGGGTTTTGAATTTTTATATAATGAAGGCTCCATCTCAAAAAATGAAATAAATGATTTTGTAGGTTTAAAAACATTTAATTTATAATAGCCCTTGAAAATAAATTGAATAAATGATAAAATTTCTGTATGAAATGTTCTCACATTTTAAGAGCTCAGTTTTGTTATTGTAAAGGATCAGCCTTTGCTTCACATTTGACTAGCACAATCAGAGCTTGTTACTCTGCTGATAAAAACCTTGCTACCAAAATAAAATGTGGTAGAGAGAAAGATACACTTTACAAATGAAATTTCTTATTAAATTGACTGGCTTAACAGTGGAGACATGAAATTCATTGATATTTTCAGGACTTCTAATAAGTTTTCGTACTGCTACTGACCAAGTTTCAGGCACTCAATTTGCATTCTGAATGTTATCGTGGTGTGAGAATTATAATCTGTACTCTTTCTGGGTTACTAATTGATCACTGATGCAGAGACTGAAAGCTGCCAATGGAAACTTTCTGTATAACCATTCAAATTGGTATCGATTTAGAATAGTTTTGTTTACCTATGTTGTAAAAATATACAGTGGCTACACTAATGGCAGACCAAATATTATCCACAGTTGTTATCTAAAATCACCCTATTAGTATAGATCATACATTGGCCAAATATAGGTACATTTTTGCCATTTACCACTCACCATACTTTAACACACTTGAGTAAGCATGGAGCTGATATTTTAATAATAAAACTGAGTGTCAGATGAAGATATTGTCATTGACACTATTGGAAGACTTTAAGTATAACATATTCTAACTGTATTGCATTAATTGAGTCATAAATTTTTCTTCAGAAGACAAGCATTTATTACAAGTGCATTAATTCAAGGCACATAATTAAATTACTTGCCTAATGGCAAATAGCCAACAGAGGTGAAATCATGACTTCTTTTTGACCTTGCTTCTTGGTTAACTTTAAGAATGACTTTCCAACTAAAATTTCATTTTTCATTTATTTGTTTTTGGGAAAAGATAAAATTATAGGTGTTACACATTTCATTCTTTATTTTAAATATACATATATTTAATTTAAAAAACTTGGTAAGGATAGATGCATGTCAAAATCTTACTTTTGGAAATAGTAAAATCAAAACTTTTGTAGTAGGAGTCAATTGTGGAAAAGTAAATAAAACTATAATTTCCGTGACATGAAAAATATTCTGCCACACTATTGAGCAATTTGTTTAGATATATTTACATGCTTCTTACATTATTATATTATTTGGATTAATCTTACTTTGTTTTAGCTGCAGATTCTCATCCTGAAGAACCAAATATTACTAATACAGCTAAATTTTTTCTAAGATAAGTAAAGATGTCTTTACCTGTCCTAATGTAAGCCTTAAAAAAAAGCTGAAATAATCAGAAAAATTCAAATCTGTAGATTAAACTACATTTGAATGTATATAATTATTACTGTAAATGTATAATTTCATAAGACAAATTTTACTTAATCAATCATATATTTATATATTGGTTAGAAGGAGTATTACTGGTCATGATTCTATTCCAGAACATGCGCTAATACATTCATCATAGAAATAAGTAGCTACTTAGCTATACTTTTTTGTTAGAGAATTTAAAGAAATTTTATTAATAAAGAGCTTACATTAAAATAATTGCCTCACTGTAGACTAGAATCAAAAATAGGAAAAATTTTGAAAAGGTCTTAGATTTTTCAAGGTCTAACTAGTAAGGTTTTATTAGTAAGAATAATGAAACTCCCGAACATGACACTACACGCCAGGCAAAGCACTCTTTCTCTCAGGAATGTTACAGAGGACGTTCATTATCTACTAATGGTGTCAGATTCACAGGCAAGACTGTAAGATATTCCACTAAAACAGGAAATTTAAAAGTTACATAATTTGAGTTTAGACTAAAATGTCCTATTCTGTTCTCCAAGGTCTTATTTTAAATATCTTTCAAAAACAAAAAAGTTTAAAAATACTGGACTTAATTTTAAAATAAGTATCATCATATGTCAGAACAATTTGATAAATTTGGTTATGCTACAATATAATTTTCTCCTTTATGGCAGACTTTTAATAGCAGTTTTACTACTGCTAAAATATTTCAAGGATGATTGCATGTGCTCCTCAAACTGTGTTCCAGGGAACATTCACAGAATGTTCTGCTTAAAATAAGTCCCTTAATCACTTAAAGAATGCAAAAAGAAAACAACAACAACAACAACAACAACAACAAAAAAGAGCTTCTGATGAAAAATTATTAGAATGGTTTCTATGATTATGTCTGTTCTTGGAAAACTCATTAAAGTTTGTTTTGGAGCAAAATGAAGGGGAGAAAATCTGGGGACCAGAACTGAGAATAAAAGTAAATTGACTTTGTGATATACTTCTGTGAAAAGGCAGCAGAAAAGTGTTTCTTTGATGCCTAAAACCAAAACAGGCAATGCAGTCAGAGTCATTAGCCCTGTACAGAATACAAGGAAGGGTGTGGAAGGGGCCTGCATGGCCTGTCACCAAACATCATATAGGACATCACAGAGCATGCTACCTTTGTAGCCAATGTCCAAACAGACAAAAATCCATTATCCCCTGCCTTGAATAATCAAAACGGCTTCCACAATCCTGAAATGGAGGTCTGAAATAGAGTTATGTTTTGTAAAATAAAAGTATATAAATTTATAACCTTTATTTATCTGAGTCAGAATTTATTTTGACTATAAGAGTATTTCTTTGGACTAAGATTCCTAGAAATGTACTTCAGACAACAGTAATCAAGCTAATTAATTCCTGGCAGCACCTAACTCATACTTAGCTGAGCAAATTTCTCTTCAAAATACAAATTACTTAATAGGCTTCATCTTCTTAAGTCTTACACTAGATATATTAGGCATGGAATATTGATAATTATCTTAATGATGAAAAAGAAACAAATCATGTTAAAATGAAATCCAACATTTTTGGTGTCAACCTTGATTTATCTTAGCTCATTGTTTGCAGTCTGTGATCTTTGGTAAGTCTGTATCTTATAATAAATAATTATTTCTATCTAGTAATGTACTTTTTAATACAATATGTCCTTTAAAATATCATTTCCTCCTACAAATTGCTTCAATCAATTGAAACAATATTGGGACATTTTAATATTTTTTGTTTAAAAGTATTTAAAAGCTGTAATCAAAACTATTTTACTGCTATTAATTCACATCAACAGTACTGTATTACCTAAACAATGGAAGGCCTGCTGATTTCTGGAAAGTTTAATGAATTGTATCTAATCTTGAAAAGTCAAGATTTGCTGCTACTAAATATATATTTGGGATTTAGTAGGCATGGAACGTGTACTTGCTGAATAAATGTTTAAAATATTCTAAAGAAACACCAAATTCTTTATATCCTTTATGCATGCAAGGTTGTATGTATCCCTGAAAGTGCAAAAAGTTTGCTATCATTGGTATAGAGTATCCTGCTTAATAATTACTTTCTTATAACGATTCCTCAAGAATTTTCTATTTTTATTTAAATATTATAGTAATAAATTTAAATAATGCACATATTTACTTCTACTTTTTATGTGCTTTGTTTTTTGGAGATCAAAGATAATATTCTATGATTACATATAAGCCTATAAAATAGTGCAGTATCTAGACTACAATACTTATTGCATTTCTGAGTGAGTAAAACCTAGCATTTTCATTACATTTGAATAGTCTTTACTAGTTTTCTCACTTAATCTGAAAGCATATTTTGGATTACACAAACAGTTGTTGGTAAATATGAAATATCATGTATAATATTGTAAATTATGCATGTCAAAGGAGTAAAACAAGCAATACTTGGCTCTGTGTTAACAATTATGTAATGAAATGTATTATATTATGACATGAAAATGTATAACCATAGGGAGAAGAAAGGAAGAGATAAATGAAAGATTCTGAAGTATTTACCAGCTTTATGCAATATATTAAAAGTTGTAAAAAAACTGTTTTTTGGGTCTTAAAATGAAAACTCCATAGTTAGGTGTTTCAAGTTTCTGTGAACACTGTCTTAAGTATATTCTCATTTAAGGTGTAAATATATCTATATGGTTTATTTGGGAAGGAAATTGTACACTTTTATCTTATTTTCCTTTGATTTTTAATAAAAATGAGTTACCATTACTGGTCAAATCTTCAGTCTCTACAAGATCCATAATTTACAACTCTGAATTTATTTTGCAGGATTACTGTTTTTTGATTTATACAGAGCTATCTTGACTTTAACTTTTGCATCTCAGTCAACAGACTTCTAGGGTAATTGCAAGAAATCCACTATGAGGTAGATGATGAACAAAATAAAGCAATGCACTGTAAAAAAAATACCCCACAGTTTAAAAAAGGAAAATAAGAAAATTTGCACACCAAACTGACAAGTGATAAAAATCATATGAAAACACTATAAGCAAGTGTTCACTAGTGTAGCAAACATAGATGTTCTTATATTTCAGAAATGTGAGACTTTTACTTCTATGTTTGAGGACTGAGCAACACAGTATACCTCTCTAAAGGACCTGGAGTTTGTGCAGACCACGACAAACTAGGAGAAACATGAGTGCTAAATTTTAATTGTGCTTCTCAGATACAGAAGTTATACTTGTTAGAAATTTCTAGAGGAACCATATCAGTAGGAAATGTATGTGCAATTGTATAGGGAAATTTATTAGTCAGGCTGAAAGAATCAGAAACTAGAGAGTCCACAGTAGCCAGTGGTGTGCTGGACACCAGAGGATCTATAGATGCTCAGCCACAGAACAAGAGATGAAGCCACAGAAAGAGGGATTGGTCCAGGAGCAAAGGCCTGGACGATCAAAGGAGAGTGATGTCCAAAGATGATGGCAGCAAAGGGTGCACTGCTCAAGCACACACAAACTTTGAAAACCTTGCCAACTTCTTTTCTTATTTCCCCTCTTTTATTTCATCCAGGCTTCAAGCTTATAAATTGATGTCACCCACAAGAAATGGGCCTTCACTCCTCAGCATGCTGGCCTTTATGCCAATCATTTCTGGAGACATCCCACAGATACACCAGAAAGTGCTTTACTAATCTACTAGGTTTTCCTTCACCCAGTCGAGCTGATAAGCACGTCAAGATTAATGCTCCCAGAAAGTTACGCCTTAGTCCAAAGAGTCTGATGTCAGGTTTAAAATAGTCCTGGACTATATTCTGAAGTTGATTATATAATATTATTAACTGGAAATTATAGTACATGGCAATTTGGAAATAAGTATTTTATTATCATTTAACTCATCCAAAAATGTGGGGTATTTTTGGTGGAGGTGAGTTTTTATTGTCTTACATTCCTGTCAGTATTGAAACAATAAACACATCTTTTTAAAAGTATTTTCTTATGGTATGTACTGAACTATATGGAGACCATTGATATTTGGTAAGCTGTAAACTTTTGACTGCATTTGTAAGCAGGTGTCTTAATGTTTTAAAAATCTCTATAGAAAGATGGATTCCTCATGTCTTTACTCTTTGTTAGTTCTGCTAATTGATTCTTTTTTACAGTCGATTTTTTCCAGCAATTTCCAAACAACATATCAAATATATTCTAAGTTTGTATGTTCTCTACATCAAAGTTTTTGTCATAAAGACATTTCTTAAAATTTTATAAAACCATAACCTATAAAATCAATAAAGATCACTAGTTTTTAGAGATATTCAGTTTCTTCATTAATTATCTATATCTATGGTGAGAAATGGCAAGTTACAAAACGTTAAACAGGTTCATTTACTAGATTTTCAGAGTTTTTTCATAGACTAAAGTGTATGTAAATCTCTAGTGGTTAATATATTATTCAGCTTCTATTATTTAATCATAAACCAACCATTAATACTTAATAGAACAAGTATTCTGAGGTACACAGTGAGAAGAATGACAATTTAAGTCAAATATCTGAATCTTTTTTTCTAGATGGTAAGTTAGGAACTAGATAACTCAGCTGTCCATAGACAGATCAAGAATATATGTCTTTCCTTGTCTGAACGAGCATAAAATGAAAATAATGGGAATTTTAAAAGTAGAACAACAGACCACTATGTGACATCTGGAAGAGGATCAGTGGGGTAATAGAGTGCAGGTGGCTGGAATATAGAACCAACCTAGCAAAATCGATGCCGATTCCTAATTCAGATGGATGGTAGAGGGCCAAGATAATAACTTAGGTGAGAAACAGAAGGCTAAGCAAGGTACCCCTGCAATTTTCATTCTTAGCTCTCCTAACACTGCATAGGAAAAGAACTGAAGCAAGACATCTTCATTCTGGCCAGACAAATATTGAGTCAGACATACACATATTAAAAATATATCTCTGATGGACCATTCAGGCTATGAGAAAGCACATCATCTAATGTGAGTATTTGTGCTGCCAACTAAAATCCTTTTAGATTATTTGGGCTTCTGTCATTTAATAGTTGCTTAACATCAATTTCTATATAAATTTCTTAGCCACTAATATCCACTAAGGTTCTGAGAGATGAAACAGTCTATCATTTGACACTTAAACTTGGATGGATAAAAAATAACTGAAAAATTTGAATAACAACAACAAAAACCCCACCAAAATAAGCGGAAGACAGGCCATGGTACAGGCAGAGATAATTAGAAGAGAAATAAACTAAAAGAAAAAATCTTCTGATTTCAGTAAAATCTGAGATGCTGCTTTTGGAGGACTGCAAATATGAGAAAGAATCCATAAAATATGTAGTAGTATAACTTAGTTATTTAACTCACTTCAGAAAGTAGAAATAGAGAATACAAAACAGTTGTTCCAGAAAAGTAGCCATAGAATACAACTTTACATCACATTAAGAATAACTTTATAATAATTTCTATTCTAATTCATTATGTTTTCAACATCTAAGGCCAATTAATGGACAAAGAGAGATCTGATTATGATTTTGCAACAGTATACATTCTATCATTAATGCAAAATGGTGCCAGAAAAGACAAATTCAGTACTATTATTCTTAATTTATCTATAACAATGACATAAAAGAGGGCAGATCAGAATGTTATTTAGATATTTGAAAATAATCATTAAGAAAATGAAAACACATAAATAGAAATAATGGTTTCTCCAGTAGGAGACAGCAATGGCCTTTTATTTTAATTCACAAGATTTTAAATTATGTGCATGTATTACAGTATTTTAATAAGAATAAAAAGTCAAGGTTAAAAAACATTTAAAAAAATAGATTATGGTATGGTTTAAGCATGAAGTGTGCCCCAAAGACTAATGTATTGTGGGATTGATCCTTCAGCAGTGTTCAGAGGTACAGTCTCTAACATGATTGGATTATGAGGGATTTATTCATTGAGTTCAGACCTGACTGGACTAGTACAGAGTGGGACCCAGTTGGAGTCAGTAGGCACTGCAGGAATGCCTTTGAAAGGTGTATCTTGGTCCTACCCTGCCCTCCCTCCCTCCCCTGCTGCTATGAATTGAATAGCTTTGCTGTCATGTGTTTCCATCATGCCGTTCCACCATGACATTTATGCACTGCCTCTAGTGCAGCAGTAGAGCCAGTTGACTATGGACTGAAATTCTGAGATGAAGTAAACTGTTCCTTTTTTGACTGATTTACATGAGATACATTATTAACATAATGGAAATCTGACTAAGGAAGATTAAGATAGAGCTAATTTCTCAAAAGACTTTGGAAAGAAATACAGAAAGCCTTAAGATCTTTCCTTTTAGAGTTTGAAATTATTGAGCTCTATTTCTAATGTTTCAAGTTTATAAGGCTCATTATTCTTAGAATTGTGAAAGTAGACATATTCTTTAATTAGCGTTGTTCCCCCAGCTTCTGACAAGTACTTTCCACACAGCAGAGACTCATAGGCTTGTGCATTGTACTTTCCAAGGAGTAGGGATCCACGGAGCAAATGTTGGTGCTATATCAGAAGACAGGATCAGCTGAAATAACACTAATATTCTTCTAAAAACCTCTTTACCCAAATTAATAATAAAATAACGGGGGGGGCTACACTATTAAAACATACACACTATTCTTCCTTGTGAAATTCTTTCCTTGCAAACACTTATATAACACCCATATTTATTTATAATCAAATATATAATATGTATGGAAGTGGATTTCAGTCTTACGTGTTGTTTTAATGCATATTACTCTGGTCATTGATCAATTAAAAAGCACTTCAAAATGTGGCAATTAAGAGTCCTATAGAAAACTATTTGTGATTTTATAAGCTTTCGTTTGTCTGCAGTAAATATATCATCTGCATCACGTAATTTACCTAAATTAATTATTAACCTTGATCTTCTATTCAAGGCAGAGACAGAAAAATGATTCCAATCAAAAATTCTTAAATATAGTCTGAATTCTTATGAAAATTGGGCCATCATCCTTATTTTTGTATGATTAATTATGCATGATGACATTTTTGTGTGTTTAAGCATAAGCAAGTGTTTATTTCTTAGATTGTTTCCTGTCTTTTGGGAGGATGCTCATATTATTCATTATTACTGCTAATCATTAGTCTTCTTATTTGTGAATTATGAAAATTTATGGTCATAGAGTTTCTGGAATGCTGTCGTTGTCTAATATTAGAAGGTAGAGGTTTTCCAAATTCTAAGCCAACTTTTATTGAGTTTAAACAGACTTGCATAGGTGGGATGAGTCATAGATGCCTTTGTTTTTTAATACAAATATACTTTCTCAGGATCTCACTGACAGGACACTTTTAATGAAGGTGAGATTATCAATGATTATAGCAAATATACGATCAGGATTTAAAACAATACTTTTTTTTCAACAAGCTGTTAAACCTAATTAACATTGTTTAAGGGGTTAGACATGCAAATAAGTTTATTTGCTATGAACTTTCATTTTTCCTGAGGCCTCCATGTTTGACTTATAATTCTGTAGCCTTACAAGACTTTGACTTTAAGAGGGTAATTTCTGTATCCTGTTTCACAGGAGACTAAGATAGTAAAATTATTTGTAATGCAGAAGAAACTAATCTTTGCCCTAAACACACAACAAACCTTCAGCAAAAGGTTACTTTCTACAGCTCAGCAGAACTTGATACATTGCCTAAAATTTATGTAAAAGTGAAACTTCATAGCATTTAATTCTGTATGGGTCTGGAGACAATCAGTGTGAAAAATGAGTAGAAAATCTGTTCTAGAAGAAAATTTTAGTCTCTCTAGGTGTAGGAATGAATATCTGAACAGTGAATTCATGTTTAGATTAAATAAGATTTTTCTTTTTTCTCCTGCATTTAATAAGGGAACAAAATAACCAAGTGTCTGCCACTTTTTCCTTTCAACTGCTGGTCTGTTGGAGAGTTGTTAAAATGGTTACACAATTTTCAATTTCTGCTCTCTAAATGAACTTAAATAGAATGCAAATATCCATCCACATCTACACTCAAATTTAAAAAAAGTTCACATTGACTTTTACTTGGAAAAAAAGGTGCTCCTAGAAACCAAGACAAAAGGAAAATTTTACCATAATCTAGAAATTATATATAATTTTTTTATAATACATAAGAATAATTAATTGAAAATGAGCAAAAATATGTAGGTAAAAAGCTTAAGTCTTTAAGAATAATGTAATTGCATCTCTTTAACACACATATGTAGTATAAACATATTTTGCATTGCAATCTAAGTTAATTATGCTATTTATTAAGTTGAAAATTTCACATCATTTGTTATATTTTTATCCACGGAGAGGTCAGTGATTTAAGTCATGAAAAATGGCTCAGTTTCTGTAGCTAGAACTTTATGTATATAGAAGAGAAATAGCCTCAAAAAAAGACATATAGTCATCCCTTAAGTCCCTTGTATAAGAATGCACTGAATTTGTATATGACATATACATCCCTCTGGTATATTTTTAAAAAATGTCTAGGGTACTCAAAATTAATGTGATATACAAACTATATAAATAGTTGTTATACTGACTTATTAAGAGAATAAAAACAAGAAAAATATTTGGTTCATGTTCAGTACATTTTTTTTTTTAAAACTTGAATCTCTGTTGATTCTGTGCTTGAGAAATCAGCTGATACAGGATCAGATGTACATTAATTGGAATAATAGTATTGATAGATATATATCAACATGAATAGAGCCTAATAAAAATAAAAATGTGAATGGATGGAAAATTAATAAAAGTCTAAACCAAGGAATTTTAAATGTTAAGGTGAATTGCCAATATCTCAATTTTGTTTTCATTTACTTTCTTTCCCAAAGTATCATATATAAAATCATATGGTATATTGCTATTGTCATATTTAGAATATTATTTTTAGTTGTACAAATATTTTCACATGCATTACTAATTTGCTATTTTATTTTAATTTTTGCAAATTGGGAGTTGAATCCAGGGACTTACACATGTTAGGTAAGTGCCTTATCATTGACTACAATCCTGGTTACTTTTATTCATTTTTGCTACTGCATATTATAATTGGACTCTGCTATGCTTATATTTTAACTGTTGATGAACATTTTCATTGATTCTGTGCTTGACTGCTGTGAATAAATCTGCCTTGAACTTTAGGCATTTCTGTGTGGTAAGTACCCATTTAATTTTTAAGATATTTTTGAACTGTTATATAAGGTGGTTTTAACATTTTACATTTCTAGCCAAAAAAAAGATACAACAGTTATTGTTTCTTCATATCATTGTCAGCCATCAATCCTTTCTGTATTTCAGTCATGCTGATATGTATTTGTAAGTACATAACATTTTAGTATCATGTTTAGAAAATATCTTTATAGAAGAAGCAAGACTGCAGGCTGGGACACAAAGGTCTCTCTTACCCCATAGCCATTCTGAGTAAGAACAACATATGAAGTTGAACACCTCTATAGACATGTGAGCGATGTGTGGAAAATCTATATAATCTAGGCCTTTGTAACACTGTGAAAGGATGATGGCAAACAGGACAGAAATCCCCAGCATTTTGTGGGCTCATCAACTCCTTCGTTTATGTGGTGTTGCATAAAACACCCTGCAGGAAACTTTCCATAATAGACTCTTCCTTTAGTGTAGAAATAAGAGTAGAGTCTGCATCTAAACTTTACTCTAGCTTGTCTAAGGATTTTCAGAAAGATTAGTTTCTGTCTGCCAGATTCAGGTGTTCATTGAATGTGTCCTAGAGTTTGGAAGCTATTAAAAGAATGGCACGTGGGAGAGCTAGTTCTACACACATGAAGGGGAGAGTTAGATTAGAAAAGATAGGAGGTCCACTGCGTCCGGCTTGCCTGGCTGCCTGTCTCCACCTGCATGAAGGCAATAAGCAAAGGGTGGAAAAGATGGTTGGTTTTTAAAATATCCCAATCCCAGCAATATATTACAAGGCATATGAAGAAATGGAGAAATAAGACTTGGTAGAGGGAATAAAATAATATGCCAGAAAATGATTTTAAAAAATTAAGATCTATGCAGTGTTGGAGAAGAAATTAGAACAGCTGTCAAAAATTATTGGCAAAATAGAAGATATGTAGGAAACTGCAAAAACCTGAAAATAATCCAAAATCAAAATGAAAATATCAATAAAGAGATAGACACTGTAAGGAAGAGAAATAAAGTTCTATAACTAAAAGTTCAAATATTGAACTGAAAGAGAGGGTCAAATACAGACTTGATAAGACATATGAAAAATCAAAATTTGTGTTTTGAAATTATTTATTTAAATTTGAGTCAGAGGCTAAATGAAAAAACAATGTGGGAAAGTAAATAGTGGTTAAGGGACTTATGATAATCAGATTCAAAAATATATGGTTTACGGAAATCATGGGAAAAAGAAAGGCTGTGTGATGTGGAGGTTATTTGAAGAAACAATGAAACTTATAAAAACTGAACAAAAAGAAAAGGACTATCCTCATAAGAAATAAGTAAGAATCATGTTTATAAATATCACATTGTCTCTCTGGTGTAAAAAGTAATACAAACTGTAGGAGTAATAAGATCTGACCTGTATAATAGCTATTGTAAAAAAGAAAGGGAAGGAAAGTGCTCTAAAGGATATAACTGCATGTATTTTTAAGTGTGTAAGATAGATAATCATATTACTAAGCTTTTGTTGGATCATTGAACAGAATGGTTTGCACTCCCATTGTTTGACTGTCCACTTTCTATGCTTTAATTTTGTGACTTGAACAACTATTTCTAAGGTGACAATATGTAATATATCAACTAGTGATATCTTAGTGTTAATTTTTAAATTCTGTATTATTTCTACCCTTTTTTCTGTTTTCCTATTTTTTCTTTAAATAATTTTTAAAAAACTCCAATTATAGTAAGTTCAAAGACAACAATGCCAAGATACATTATAATCAAACTGTCTAAAATTGGAGACAAAAAGAAAATCTTCAATATAACAAGACAAAATACATTCATCACAAACAAGACAGCTCATAAAAATTATCAATAGATTTCTTAGCAGGAACTTTGCTGATCAGCAGACAGAGAGATTATATATATGTTCAGAACACAGAAGAAAGAAGTATAAACGAAAAATTCTGTATCCAGAAAAATTGCTTCAGAGACAGAGAAGAAATAAGTACTTTCTTATATAGTCAAAAACAAAGAGATGTTGGAATTTAGGGTGCTCAGAAACCAAGCAGCCAGCTCGCCACCCTGTTAAGGGGCTGTAGCCTGGTAAGCTGTGGCCGCCCCAGGCGGAGAACCATCAGTGTCTCTTGAGATCTGCATCCTGTTGGAACTTAAGGCACTGGGAAACCAAGCAGTCAGCTTGCTGCCCTGGTAAGCGGCTGTGAGCCCAACTATGCAGACTGAGATTCAAACATCCACCCCCACCCCGCCATTAGCAAATGGGAGCCAGAGATCTGAGCATCTCTTGCAAGTTTGACTATATGCAATATAGCAAATAAGGAGATTTCCTTCTACCATCTCTTTGAAGGCAAATATTTTTTATCACTGTTTTGCTTTGTTCTGATTAGTGGTATTGCTCTATTCGATATTCTGTTTTGATAAGTTCTATAATGCTCTGTATTTCCTTCAATCTTACTATAACTGATTGAAAGAACAACTATTGTGAAGAAAACGAGATATACTATAATACCTATTACTGTTATCCCAGCAACCTGCTGTGAAGTTCTGTACCAATTTCACTATACTGTCTCAATTGGCTTTGTTCCATCTTGTTCTGTGGTATTTTACTACTTTAAAAAAAAATAAATAAATAAAAAGTAAATAACAACAATAAAACAGATTAGCAAGGTACTGAGCAAGCTGAAGCAAAAAGAGGAAAAGAAAGTGCTCTAAACTGCATGTATGTTTTAGTGTATAAGATTGATAACCATGTTGCTTTTTGTTGGATTGTTGAACAGAATTGTTTTCAGCCTCACTATTTGAATGTCTACTTTGCATGCTTTAATTTTGTAACTTGAACAACTATATCTAAGAAGACAATATGTAATTTATCAATTAGTGATTTCTTACGGTTTATTTTTTTTTGAAATTCTGTATTGTTTCTTCCCTTTTCTCTGTTTTGCTTTTTTTTCTTTTTAATTAAATTTTTTTAAAAAAGAGACTAAGAGTTCATGGTCACTTGGACTGTTCTTTATGAAATATTAAAGATCATTATGTAGAAAATATCAGATGTAAAATATGATAGATTCACAAATCTTTTGTTTAAAATAGTTTAGTATTTTCATATACATTATACAATCTTCCTATGTCCTTTCAATTATCTTTAGAGTCATTTTAATATCCAATATAATGTAAATGTAAGTCATAAATATACTATATTGTTTAGGGGATAATCATCAGAAAAAAGAGTCTGATGTGTTTAATAGAGACACAATGTTTTAAAAAATATTCTTAATCCATGGTGGCTTGAATTAATGTACATAGTACACACAGATACTGAGGGTCAACTTGTAACTTGTATCTTGAGTGATAAAATACACAAGTATATGGTAGAATGAGGACTAAAAATGTCTCTTTTTAAATATTTCTTTATATATTTATTAAATAAAACACAAAAAATGAATGTATTTTTATGGAAGAAATACGGTATATAGTTAGTTAGACACTATGTTTTTCTGTTGATTCTGAGTTAATTCTACCTTGAAACATCTCCTTTCATAACTTTACACTTAAAATGCATACCACATAAGTTTCTGAAGATCTTGCAATGACTTTCTCTTGATTTTATGAACACATTTTAATTATATCTGTTTCTTATTGAAATTTATAGCAACACAATTCATAGTAACTAGATCTTGGAAAAAATCTATAGGTCCATCTGTAGATGAATGAGTAAAGAAAATGTAATATTTATACAATGGAGTATTACTCTGCTGTAAAGACAGTTAAACTTAAATCATTAGTAAGTAAATGGGTACACTTGGAGAAAATAATGTTAAGTGACATATATCAGACAAAAAAACAAATTTCACGTGGTCTTTCTTACATGAGAAACTCAAATTGTAAATAAATAAATAAAAGATAAATAATTGAAAGTAGGAAGATAGGATATCAAGAGATGGATGGAAGAAGCAGGGAGAGGAGAGAAAAGTGATAGAATAAAATGAAGTATGTTATGAATATATACCATCTCCACAAAAGAATGTAAATATTATATATTTGAAATAGGTACTAATTAAAATAAAATCATAAAAAGAGAAATTGTTAGAATCCTTAGAAACAGAGGGGAAAGATGGCTACCTAAGGAGGAACAGCAAAGTGTCAGAGTTACACATATTTAGCTAGGTTTAAATGAAAACAGTATTACTTGAAAAAGAAAGCCAAGGGCACAACACTGAAAAACAGGACCTCACTAAAGAGATTTTGGTGACAACAATAAATCCTTTCATTTCGTTTGACCTCAACCTGCAATGTGTGTAATGTAAACCTATGTGCATGCACACATGCACACAAAAACACACAACTCAAATTTTAAAAAATAGAACATGTAAATGCATGCCACCAAATGCATCCAAAGACTTCCATTTATCCCAGATCCATGGAGTGCCAGTGGAGAGGAAATCAAACACCAGATAACTAGCAGTGTGTAACAATTACAGGTGAAGCAAAGAAACTACGGAAATATAAAACAAACTGGCCAATGTGATTATGAGAAAAAGAGATTTCAAAAATTGGAAGAATTGATAAATTTACTTCATAATATGAATGAGAAATTTATTAAAGAAATAGGCTCCTGAACATAAAAATTCTATTAAATTCATAAATAGGAAAAATGATTAATGTAAATAGAATATTTTAAAAGTTGGCCAAGAAGGTCACTATGCATTAGTTAAAATAATAATACAACGGGGAGAGATTAAAATCTATAAATATATACGCACCTTATATCAATGAATTTAGTTCATTAAAAAATACTAGACATAAAATCTCTGAAACTTTACAAACACCTGGACACCTGGCTTCTGATCTGTCACTTCGTCACTGAAGAAATCAAGAAATAAACAGTTTGTAGAATCAAATCATAAATTCAGCACAACATACAAAAACCTGTGGGAAAAACAAAAACAGTCCTAAGATGAAAGGTTATTGCTGTAAATGTTCACATTAGAAAAGCAGAGCAAGTTCAAATAAATACCCTAATCATATGCCTCAATATACTAGAAAAAAAGCATAATGAAAACCCCAAAACAGTACCAATAGTGAAATCATAAAAATTAGAGATGACATTCAGACTAAAATCATATAAAAAATCAATGGATTAAAGAAACAAACAAAAGTGTAATCGAAATAGAAAGACCTTTAGCCAAACATACTAGAAAAAAAAAAGAAAAAAAATCCCAAATTAATGCAATTAGAAATGACAAAATTAGAATAACAATGGACATCACTAAAATTTAGCACACTATAAGAAACTAATACAAAAAATTGCACTCCAACCAATTGGAGAATCTTGAAGGTATGTACAGATTACCAGAGCCAGATGAATTACCAAAAACTGAATCAGGAAGACAAAAAATATCTCTGAACAATCCAATAACAGTTAATAAAATTGAAGCACTAATAAATAAGTCACCAATTATTAAAATCCCAGAATTTGATGGATTCACTGAATTCTTCTTCAGGGAAGATATAACAGCAATAATTCCCAAATTCTTCAATGAAACTGAAAATGAGGCAGTTTTACAAATTCATTCCTAGAAGTTAACATTACCCTGATTTCAATAAAAGAGAAAATTACAGATTCATATCCTTAATGAACATAGACACAAAAACTTTAATGAAATATTGGCTAACTGAATGCTACAAATCATGAAAAAGATCATTAATCAAGTCTAAGTAGGCTTCATCCTAGGGATGCAAGGGTAATTCAATTTACACAAAGCAATAAATGTAAACAGCGCATAAACAGAAGAAAGGACAAAAATGACATCATAAACTCAGCAGATGTAGAAAAAAGCCTTTGACAAAGTCCAGTATCCATTCATGATAAAACCCTAAAGAAATTAGGTAACAGAAAGATATTGTTTCTATCTATGAAAAGTCATTCACAATAGGCTTGACTTCATACTAAATGAAGACAAGCTGAGTTACTTCCCTTTAAAATCAGAAGCAAGACAAGTATATTTAGTATCATGAATCCCATTCATTGTAATACTCAAAACTTTATCCAGAACAATCAGGCAAGAGAAACAAAAGAGATCAAGGAAGAAAAAAAGTTAATTCTTTTTGCAGAAAACATCATCTTTTAAATAGATTACCATAAAAATTCCACCAAACATTCTTTCAATTAATAACCAAATTCATCAATGTAGCAGGATATGAAAGCAACACAAAATCAACAGATTCCTGTACACCAATAAAGAACTCCCCAAGGAAGAAATTAGGAAAACAGTACTATATACAATAGCATAAAAATATTAAATACTTAGGAACCACCTTAGCCACAAATGTGAAAGAATTTTACAACAAATACTACAGTACTCTTTAAAAAAAACAGATAGAAGAAGACATCAGAAATAAATCCTTGGTCCTCGATAGGTAGTAAAGGTAGAATATTTTTAAATGTCCAACTTTTCCAAATTGATATGTAAATTGAATGTAATACCAATAAAAACACCAACAGTATTCCTCACAGAAGTAGAGCAAACACTCCTAAATGTGTATCGAGCCTGAAGAGACACAGATTTAAAAAAATCAGTCTTGGGCAATAAGATCACAGCAGGAGATATTATAATCTTAGATTTCAAGTTATATTACATATGATGTTTGACAAAGGGGTCAAAAACATATACTAAAGAGAAGATTGCCTAGGGCCACACACTTGCAGAAGATTCATGCTAGATTCCTCTCTCACAGTGCTCTAAAATGAAATCAGTATGTGTCAAATATCTAAATATTGGAACAATACACATATCCACTGGAAGTTAAAACAGTCATAGATATAGGGAAGTAATTTTTGAACAAGAAATAACATCAAGAATTAACAAATCGGATTATATCAAATTAAAAAGTCTTACACAGCAGAGAAAACAATCAAAAGAGTGAAAAGACAATCTGCAAAATTGAAGAAAATCTCTAGCTACTTCGGGGACAAATGATATATAGAATTTAGAAAGGTCTCCAAATATTAGACCCTTCAAATAAAAAGCCCAATTGAAAATGGGAGGTAAAATGAATAGACACTTCTCCAAAGAAGGGCAAGTGGACAACAAATACATGAAAATAGGTTACATGATGTTACAGTGACCCACACATACCAATAGCAGTGCAATTCAATGTAGTTAAACCTTGGAAGCAGCCTATATGTCTATCAAAAGATGAATGGATAAAGAAAACTAGGTATTTATGTACAATACAATACTAGACATGTTTAGAGCAAGATAAATTTAAGTCATTTGTAGGAAAATGAATGCATCTTACGGCCAAGAATGTGTGTGGAATATGTATAGTATATCACACTCACAAGCTAAAACATTTCATGGTTTTTCTTACATGGGAGAACCAAAACATAAATAAGTCTGAGAAGAAAATAAGAGACAGATAATAGAAAGTGGGAGATAGATATTTTATAAATGGGAAAGGAACCAATAGATGGAGCGATGAGGAAGGAGTAAGAAGGGATAGGGGGCAAAAAGAATTAAAATGTTATGTTCATCCATCAACTCTCAGTAATGAATGTGATTGTTATGAACTGTAAGCATTCATTAATAAAAATAAAAATTAAAAAAATAAAATCAGCAAGAAAACAATTTACCTGTCTAGAGTTTTACTCAGAAAAATGAAAACAAAATAGTTTTAAAATGTAGACATTATTTACAGTATTGAATCAAAAGGTAATGAAACACAGTCAATATAACTGGTAAAATGTTAACATGTGAGAAGTTTTTATTTTTTAACTTCTATAAAAAGTTAATGATCCATTTTAAGGAGTACCACAATTGTTTCATTATGTCATTTCTCTTTAACTCATACCACCAATGAAAATAAAATGTATTTTAGTAAGAAAAAAGCTACAGTCATCCTCATTTCTGCCATAATTCAATTTCCTCTGCTGACTGCTCCAGTCTGCTCCTGACGGATGGTAGGCAGCAACATAAGGCGGCATTGAGGGAATTTATAAAGAAATCTGCTAATGGCAGCAAACAAATAAACAATCAGAAAGAGCCAGCAGTCAGGGAGAATTAATAAGTCTGGTAAATGCGTGGTTAGTAGAGCTTGTTTCGGAGAACAATGCCAATTGTCTGCAAGTATCTTTGTTGCATTTTCTCTTGTCAGGCATAACATTAATTTTCTGGAATATGGTGAATTTAATACAGTTCCAAACAACTTGGCTTGTTACTAGAGCCCCCTTATATCTTCTGGCTTGGTGATCTGCCAACATAAGACCAGCAAAAAAACCCAAATAGGCAGACCAGAAAAACTAAATAGGAAATTTAATAGCATGCTAAATCTAATTAATTTGTGCCTTCAATGCAAAATTTTGACAAAGAATACAAAATTTTTCAAAATATTTGGAAGTAGAATAATTAACATGATATTTCAATGTCTTTTAATAAGAACTTTTATACTTTTAGGACAAATTTCTGGGTATTAAAACTAAATGGTTGTATTGAAATGTAATTTGCTTTTACCAAATCAGTTACCATGTCCCTTCTCTGTCTGTTAGTAACAAGTATCCCTTTAGATTTCCTTTCATTTCTCTTATTCCAGTGAAATTTTCCTAATCAAAGAAGATAAGAAGACAAGGGAAGATATCAATATTCTACAAGAATACATTTTTATCTTTGGCTTTATGTCTTCAAATTTCCTTTCATCTAATTCTTCCAGATATTACAGGTTAAAATCTCTTATCTCTTTGATCTGAATCACAATTCTCACATCAAATGTGGCATATAGATACATTTATATTTTACAATTATGAAGCTTGTTCTTGAACAGTTTGTTGCAATACATACTTATCTCTTGGCTTTCTAGGTCTCTAACATAGTTTTGAATTCATTTAAGGTTATCATAATTTTGACTTTTGTATATCTGTAATCTTTTAGTCTGTGAAATATCTAATGAACTTACTACTTTAATCATAAATGAAGAAATGCACAGTTACTTTAAGATGTAACATCAGGTGCTAATCACTAAAGGAATTATACAAGCAAAAAGCCAAAATTTGGAACTTTTCTCTCAGTGTAGACAAATTAACACTTAATCTTCGAGACTGAAGTTGAATTAACAATTTTTATTTTTGAATAATCAGCCAGGGTTTTAGCCAAAGCTCTATTTACCTTTCTTAATCACAAGTGAAGAGCCTTCAGAGTTTTGGTCTTAAGATTTTTCATAGTATATATGAAACCTAATGCTTACAAATATCCACAATTATCTTTGAAATTCCCCAGGTTTATTGTTCCCCGTTACTATAGGAAAGGTTTATTAGGATAAACCAGACAACCTATTACATTTATAGGGATCCCTATACAAACATTTCACTTTTGCTTTTAACAGATCTGCAGCTATGAGCTGAGTCATTTGACTTTCAGAAGATACTTAACTGACTGGCATTTAATCTCAATTTTATTCCCTCATAAATTGTACCTGAAGCTTCACTTGATATTGTTTTTTTAAAATTTTATTTTATTTAAAGAGAAACAAAAGCATGTAAAGGGTAGAGATAATACAGAATTCCAAAAAAAAGATAAACAATAGGAAATCACTAGTTAAAATTACACATTGTCCTCTTAGAAATAGTTGCTCAAGTTTCAAAATTAAAGCATACAAAGTAGATAGTCAAACAGTGAGAGTATAAACAGCTACGCATGCATGAATCTCTACATGTATTTCTATCCTTTCTGTATTAGAGGGAAAAACAAAACTTAGCAAGACAAAACAAAACAAATTCCTATAAAAACATTAAACCAAAAAGTTGTATAAAACCACAGTGCAAGGTGATCTACAATGATTATTGTGTTGTTTCTTATTATCTTCAATAGAATGTCTATATCAAGAGGCATAATTGAATATAGCAGTATGATTGAGTATAGCAGTAAATAACAATATTAGTAAAAATAAAATATTGTAGACAGTATAAAACTACAGATTATTACCTGTAGACAGGTAATAATCAAACCAGAGTGGATATTGTAGTGGATCTTGTCATCTTCAGTGCAGTTGCCTATACTCTCAGACTTGATATTATCAATCATGACAGCTTTGAATAAAATCTATCAATACAAAACAGCAATCCAACAAACCAGATTCGATTACGATTAGTCATGGTAAAATAGTGTAGATTATACAGAGCTTTAGATTAAGTTGATATTGTTTTTTTTAACATACATTAAAAAACTTTATGTATGATTGATTGACACATATTTCTTATGGTCTTATGTTAATGTTGCCTTATATTTTATTTTCAATAGGATAAATTGTAAGATCAATGCTTTTGAGTTAAGAATTAGTGAATTCTGTTTCTTTTCTCTTATTTTATTTTCTTTCTTCTCATTTATGAAATGTACTTTCTAGCTTTCTGGATGAACTGTCAATATCTACTTTGTGGTCTTGCTTCAAATATCACATAAGGTAACTCATGCAACTTGCATGGAATCTGGTCCAAAAATCCACAAAGTTACTTTGCTTCTAACTCATTAAATTACCATATCTGCAGGGATACAGGGCCCTCGTAAACTGACTAAACCTATGCTGAGCTTTACTTTCTCAATAGCCTCTTTCATGTTTTCAGTTGCCATTAAATAATATTCTTGCTGTTCTCCAAGACAGAAATATCCTTGTGGTTTCCCTAAGCAGACTATTATGTTCCCATGTTCTGTCTCTTAATTTCATATTATATTTAATTAAATGAATATTAAAGCATGTTATGATTCTATGCAGAAATGCAATAAATTTACTCAACATGTATGGATGATCTGCACTTTGTCAAATTTTGTTCTATGCGAAGATGACACATCGCTTGTTGTTACACTGTAATTAGCCCAAGGATTAAAGTGGTTTACACAGCCAACTCTCAGGTGCAGCTGGTGATTACAGCATTCCTGATTACATTCTTCCTAAAAGCATAATGTGTTTTTATTCCATGTTTACAGCTCCATAGATTTCCTAACCATCCAGAAAAAAATTCTACTGATGCTATAGAATTATGTACTAGTAAGATATCCTTTTAATGTCCTTTTCTCTCTCTGCTCCACCCCTCAAAAAAGCTCTGTTTTCAAGTCACTAAAGCTATGTTGGGTTGAAATGTGTGCTCTACTTCATCATATATTCCACTCAAGAAGCCAGAAGCTGAGGATGGTAAGGGCAGTATTCTTTTTTGAAAGTAATTCTACAGAAAAGTAGGGAAGCTGACTATATACTAAGTCCAAAAATTTAATATTTAATTTGGTACTTCATTACCTGGCTGTAATAACTCAAATTAATTCTCAGAGCAGGATGATTTTTTTATCTGCATGGATTTATGCAATGTGTACCTTGTGCCCAAAATACCAGTAGAAACTACAAAAAGTAAAGCTTCAAAATCCCATGCTTTTACTGAAAGATCTTCAGTTGTGACACAAAAAATGAAATAACATTAGATATTGCATGTAACTCCTTTGCCTATAGAATAAATAATATTACAAAACCACAAATGGAATAATTACTATTTGCTGTTGTAGTTGGTGGTTGTGTGCATGCAATCACAGAAAGTTGTTTGGAAAATTAAGTTGAACAAAAGGTTACTGCCCATTTTAGTGTGTCTTTCTTGAAATCTTTATAAAGGTAGCTACATGATTAAATGCTGTTATTCCATGAAACTAGAAATCTATTGCCGAGATTTTTATGGTAGATCCATAGTTATTTCCCTTGAGTTGAAAAAATATAGAGGTAAACTTACCAATGAGCTAGTTCATCTTTTCTTATCTGTTACAATAACTTAGATGGCAGGTGGCTTTTATGGGGTTTTATGGCCTCTTCCAATTTTATATGATGTGCTTTCATCTTTCACTTCCTATAACCACCAATATATCCAGATTCTGTTTCCTTGATATAAAATTTTTTATCTTTTCCATTAAATAAGAAAGGTCATTTGACAACCAAATTTTGGACAAAGCTCAAATACTGTTGCAGGCAAACGAGCAATATTAGGAGGGCGACGCTGAAGGTCTGTAGTTCCTGTATAAATGCTCAGAGTCAAAATCTGTGATGGAATCATGTTTCACGTTTACCTATGTTCATTCCAGCTATAAATTCACAGATTTTTCAAAACTTACTTGTCATGAGGTGAGGAACAAAGCGGAACATAGCAGCTGTATGTAGGCGCATAGGGACTTGATAAGATGAAGTGTTGTATTTAATTGAAAATATATGAAAATATTAGTTGTGAAAAATAAAATTATGCACACTGGAGTAGTGCCACCTGTGTCCTGAGAGTATCCCACAGAGTCATCAGATTGTCCCTAATCAGGCTTGAGTGTGAAGGACAACAGAGGAACAAATGATCATTGGGACAGGTACACTGCAAGGACAGGGGTTTTATGTCTCAAATGGCTGTGGCCCTGGTTTAGCTAACACAAGCACGGGGTGAAGTGACTTAGAGAAAGTTCCTCACAAAGCGTGTTTTCTGTTTCTTTCAATCTTTTGTAAAAATACCAGAACGAAATATGAAATATGAAATATGGCTTCGATATTTTTATGAATTTCTATTTGGAATTTCCAAATAGAAATTATATGTATAGGATTAAGGACAGAATGCTGAAGAACTAATTACTTTGTATAAGAAACAAGAATTTCCAACTAGCTACGTAAGTACAATTTAAAGGTTAATTACTCAGGTGAGAAGATTAGTGAGTTCAATTTTTATATTGGAGCTGAGGAAAATGCATAGGAATGAGTCCAGAAAAGGTGATTAAGACAACAAAGACATAATTTCATGTAGACTATGAGTCCAGAGACAGTTTCTAACATTTTCATAGCCCTCTTCCATTTTATAATTTATTTTTGAGTATTAATATTTTCTCTTTCAGCTCTTTTATATTGCAAGTTAACACATATGCACACATTGTGAATTAAAAATGATTGCAATATTACAGTTTTGCATCTTATTTTCATCTCATTCACAAAGAAGCAATGGAAAAGCAAGAGGTTAATTGATTGATAAGCATTACTGGAATAGTGAGAACCAGAGTCCAGCCTCTGTCACCTTCCCTCAATGCCAGATTCTTTCCAAGTGCATCACAGGCATTTTCTGCCTCCTGCTCTCAGGTGCAGCTGTAAGACGTAGCCCCTTCTCTTCCCCCAGCTTCCTGTCTTTACGCTGCAAGGCCAATCTGTCTTTCCTTACACACTTTCTGTTTTTCAGTTTTTCAAAAAAATTGTTGTTTTTTTAGTGTGTGTGTGTGTGTGTGCATGTGTGTGTGCGAGCGCGTGCCTGTGAGTGACAGGATCCCATTTTGTAGCTCAGGGCAGCCTTTAATTCACTGTATAGACTAGGCTGGCCTCAAACTTGCAGCAATACTCCTGCCTCTGCCTCCCAAGAGCTAGAATTACAGAGATGTGCTGCCACATACTGCAAGGAGTTCATTAATTTACTTATTTCTTATCGTTTATTGTTAGAAACTTATTTTGTATAGGGTTTTTTTTTTGCTATGGGTTGAAATGTGCCTTCAAAATTCATGTGGCTAAGCCCTTCCCTACAAAGTCACCATCTGAAAATAAAGTCTTTATGAGATAATTACAGCTAAATGAGGAAACAAGGCTGGGATTATAATAAGAAAAAAAAACTACTGATGACCTTATAAAACTGGTGTCTTTGTTTTCCTATATATACACCCAAAGAAAGAGTTCTGTGAGAACAAAGCAGTCAGCTATTTGCAAGTTGGAAAAAGAAACCCTCCACAAAAAGTTCCATTAGCCTTCCCATCCTCCGGAATTGAGAAAGAATATATTTCTGCCTTTATATCTTGCTTGCTTCTTTGGTTGCTTGTTCAATCTCTTGCTCGCCCACTTGCTCTCTCTTTTCTTGCAGTGATAGAGATTGGGTTCAGGGCCTTCACACTGAGCTACCTCCTCCCTTTAATCTTGCATCGTTTGTTTTTGAGACAAGGTCTCACTAAGTAACTAAGTCACCCAGGCTTCACTCAAAAGTTGTGAGATCCTCCTGCCTCAGTCTCCCAGAATTATGGAAATAATATCACCATGTCTGGCTTGTCTCTGGTGTTTTGTTTGAGAGCTTGAGCCAATTAAGGCACTTTTTCACAAATATTATTATCTCCCTATCATCAGTCCTTTTACAGCTATTTCCAAAATCCAGAGCACATTATTCTGGAAAATCATTAGTTGAAAATTGACATCTCAACCAAGCTGTGGACTTTTTGTTGGAGGCATAATTTACACCTGCCTTTACTCCTGGACTCAATTTACATGTCTTAACTGACTTCACACTTTTCTGTGAGCCGGATTGTAGGGTTTCAGTGATAAAAGTAAATACATAATGGATGTGTTCCAGACACTGAAATAAATGTAAAATAGATACAGCACCTAATGTGACTGAAATAACTGCTGGTAGATTGCACTCTATGTTCTCACCTATTACCAGGACTGTGGCAGAAGACACTCCACCGCCAGCCGGTATACTTCAGTTTGTTAGTTGCCCAGGTGATAGTTCCCATTACTGTTTCTGTTACCTTTGTTTCTTAGAAAAGGCAGGTGTCTGTGTTGCAAAGCCTGTCACCATGATGCATATTGTAAGAACCAGTCCACGGTTGACAAGCCATTCTGCCTCTGCATTTCCTGCTTGCTTATTCCATACAAGTCAGACCACCAGAGATCAGGGCCTGATATTTTGGGAATGATCCTGATCGGTGCCTGTCGACGGAAATAAATCTGCCTCCAAATCCCAGGTGTTGTTTCCGTGTTTCTGTTTGTTATTTTAGGACCTGTTAGCAAAGTTGTATACTTTGCATCCCTGATCCCTCTTAACTCAAGCTTGATCATGACTTGTTTGGCCAATTAGTCACAGTCATCCCACTGCCACTGACCTGTGTTGGAAGTCACTGAACCTTAGGATTTTTTTCTTACACACTAACTTATCAAAAGATAATTGATATCGGATACTGTAATGGCCTGGTGAGCTAGACCACATCATTCAGCATCTTATAAATTAAGCATATCAACTACATCTTATGCCATTAGAAAACCACTGGAAGGCTTTAAGGAAAGGAGTATAAACTCCATTTTACTTTTTATTTTCATTTTTCTGTTCATCAAGCTATCTGCTCATTGGTTGTTTGTAAAAGAAACTGTTTAGAAGTAACAAATGTAAATAATTAAAAACTAAACAATACTAATATTTTACAATTAACAAATGGCACCTTTCCACGTGTTTCCCAAATCTAGATTTTATTTCCAAATGGCAAAGAATTTAAATAATTTTGATAAGTGACTTTTTTGTTATATTATATTCCCTATGTGTTTTCTTACAATAGTGTTTTTTAACTGATATATTTAAAGATCATTATTCTTTTACTTAGAAATAACAAATACTTTTTAAATGATGTTAAATTCTTTGACCTTCCCATTGAATCACCCAATCTGTGTCTCTTTTCCATAAATATGGGCAAACATATGGCTGGCTTATAACTAATGTAATTTTGCAGAATATGTGTGACACTAAAGCTAAGAGTGGCCTCTGAGAATTCACCTCTCAGAGACCTGCTGTGGGTAGCATAACTGAATGCCTAGTTCAGGAAGTACACTCTGGACCCAGCCCATATTCATTTTCATTCTGATTTCACACTTCCTGTGGGCTGCTCTCAGCTGTACCTGAGGCAGCAGGGTCAATCAGGCAGGTCTCTTGGTACTGGATGTGGGACTCCTGTGTCAGGTAATTTTGCCTGAAACTCTCTTTCTCTGCTGTCTTCCCTTCCATCTCCTTTTTGAAGGAAATATGTTTCCTGGCCATCTAACAATTCTTTCTGCTTCCTTTAAATTCCTTTACCTTTTCTTTCAAAAATGTTTTATCCAACTAATGTTCTAGACATCTGATTTCATCTGCTTCTCAAAGGACCTAAAGTAGCATACCAGGTATAAAGGGAAGGAGCTTTCTCTTTGTTTGCTTAGCCACTTGCCTTTGGAATCCTGGTCCATCTGTGAGAAGCCTCACTATCCTGACATTGCTGTACTGGGAGGAATCTCAGAAAACCTGGGGAGACTAAGTGAGTGTGTTCTTTTGATGGCCATAGGTGAAGTCTGGGATTACTCTCAGACGTGAGAGGGAAGATGCTCAGGCATCAAGTCATCCACAGAAGATCAGTTTTTCCACTGGAGCTTTTTTCATTGTTGTGAGCCATTCTTAATATTCCACACTGGAATTCCTGACATGCAGAATCACTATCATTGTAAAATTATTTAGCTTTGCTTATTAACTTGAAATTGGTGTTTATGGATTATGAGCTTTTTTTCAGTTTTATTTTATCTTTAGAAATCCTTTGTGGTCTAGTATAAGATATGTGTTTCCTGAGAAATTTTGCAATATTTTATTTTTCAAGCACTGAAGGAGCAAAAATTAAGTAAGTTCCAATGTTATTTTTCAGCACAATGTTTCACAGAAAACAAATATATGGAAACATATATTCATGTATATATATATATAGATAGATATATGTATATATATATATGTGTGTGTGTGTTTATTTTTTTGCCAAAGACCTATAAACCTTAGAACAATTCCAGTATTAGTTGAAGTGCTTACCATAGGATTTTTTTAAAACCATAAGTTTTCCAAATAATTTTCTTCCCATACTGACAGAAATGGAAGGATTTACTTGAGTTAAAAATTGAGTGATTAAGAAATTTTGGCTCACAATCTTTTCCCCTCAGACATTAGTGGTTTACTTTCTTTTAGTATTAACTGTTATTTAAAAAGTGTGATACTGTTCTGATTTTCAGAATATTGGCTTATAAAGTCACATAAAGCATTGTTTCCTCTCCTTACAATTTCAGTCTATGAACCCTCTTTCAAGTTAAATGTGTTTCTTGTCTAAATCATACTGATGGACCCTGTGCCTTGATCCATTCTGCCTGTGTTTCTTTTAATTGGTGAATTAAGGCCATCTACATTAATGGTTATGGCCAACATGCACTGGTTCATCTTTGCCATGCTATTTTCTTACATTTGGGTGACTATTTTTTCCCCTTCATTCAATTGTCTGCCCTGCTCAGTGATCTTCCTCTGTTGCTGTTCCTGGAACCATGACTTTTTTTTTTTGTTTAAATCTCTGTCTAAAATGTCTTTCAGTATTCTTTATAGGGTTGGTTTGGTGGTCATGAATTCCTTCAGCTGTTCTTTGTCATGGAAAGTATCTCGTTTCTCCATTAATTTTGAAAGATAGTTTTTCAGGGCACATCAATCTGAGTTGGAAGTTTTTTTCTTTCAGGACTTGAAATACTTCACTCCAAGCTCTTCTTGATTTGATGGTTTGTGTCCTGATTCTGATGGGTTTTCCTTTTAGATGATCTGTTTCTTTTCTCCAACAGCTTTTAACATTTTGTTCTTGTGTTGAATTTCTTGAATCTTGATTATTATATGTCTGGGTGTAGATTTATTTTGGTTATGGCTACCTGGAGTTCTATAGGCCTCGTTTATCTGAATGTCACTTCCTTTCCCATGCTTGGGAAGTTTTCTGCTATTACTTCTGTAAATAGACTTTTAATGTCATTTGTGTTGACCCCTGCTTTTTCATTCATAGCTATTATTCTTAAATTTCTTTGGGTTGTCTTATAGCAGTTTGAATTGTTATTTCTTGTTTCCTTGTTATCTTTAAGAGATTCTTCCTTTCACCATGGCAAGCTGCAAACCTGTTTTCAAGATTTGAAAGTCTGTCTTCAGTTTTTTTCAAGCAGTTTTGCCAGGTTTCAATGGAGTTTTTAATTTCCTAGATATCTCTTTGAATCTGTTTCATGTATTCTAAATCTTTTTTGTATTGTTCATTCAAGGTTTCCCTCATTTTCCTTTGCTCCTCTATTTTTTATGTCTTCTTTAGAGGTGCTTAGCAATTCTTTTATTATGTTTTACTTTTCTTTTTTACCTGAGATAGTATTTCTGTTCTAATTTCTTTTATATTCTCATGAAGTTGTTTCTTTACTTCAGTTGCCATCACTCAGAAATTTCAGGTTTGTGACTCCCTATCGATTCCATGTTTACATCTCCTGGACTTGCTTTGCTTGGGTTGGAGGCCAGAGACTGCCTTTTGTTTTTTTTTTTTGTCTTGACATATTCCTGGGTTCTTCCAGACCAGTAGGTAGTGGGGTCCCATGTACTTCCCGCATTGGCTATAGTTTCTCTGAAGCAAGACTTTTGGTTTTTCTAACCAATGCTGGCTTCAGGTATCTGATGGTGGCCATTGGTTGTGCTAGTGCTGGGCTGTCTGCTGTTTTCCCAAGCATGCACTGGCTCCTCGACAGCTGATGGAGTGTGAGTGGGGCTGGGGTTCCGTCCAAACAATTTCCACTGGTCTGCACCCAGCTAGGAGATGCTGGAGGAAGCCAGCAGCAGTTCTGGTCCCAGGCTTATCCAACCAGATTCCAAAAACTCCACTCAATAACTCTCTCCTGAGGGAGGACTGAGTCCTCTGCACTCACCACCAGCCAGTGCCCATTGCTCTCCTCCACTGCTATATCTCTTTGCAGAGGCCTCTGGGGTTGCCAGCTGCCACTGTCACTGTGACCATGAGTCCCCAGGTTCTAACAGCTCCTCTCGCACAGTGGGTCTGTGTCTGGGCTGCCAGCTACTGCCTTCTTCATTTTTATTTTTACTCTTTCTGTGGGCTTCATTTTTTACTTTAGATTCTTCCTTGATCTAGGGAACTCACTTCTTGTCTTCCCCGTGATGCTATATTGCAGTGCCTGGACTGTGTCTCTCAGAGAGATTGTTTATTCTGCTGCTTACTGTTCCGCCATCTTCCTGGAAGCCCCTGAACCAATAATTTTTTTAAAAAAAAATTTTAAATTTAATTACATTTCTTTGGGAAATGTTTATTCAAACTTGCTTTTCAATCCTGAAGGTGAATTTTTTTTCAGTTACACAAATTTAACTGATATATCTGTTTCATGTTACCTGTTTTCCCCAATGTTATTTTCTTATTTATGTTTATAGAACCAACCTTGTTATATAAATTTGTCCTCTCTGAAGCTTTCATAAGTTTTATATATTTAGTGTTTTTGAAATCACTTATCAATGTGAAAAATTTAGCTAAGTAAGGAAGAAAATTATGAAAAATATTACATGGCCATCTCTAATGCCTCAGATGAACTATTTCTTGTATAAGAATATGGAGAAAAATAATAGCTGAAAATATTTAAATATGAATTTTTTATTATCATGGTCTACTGAAACAATACCAGCCAGTAAAATGTATTATCTAAAACATGTTTGAACTGAATCTTAGTTTAGTTTTGGGGAAAAGTGATAGCAGAAAGAATTGATAGATAAAAATTAAGAGCCAACATCATTCTGGAGCTCCCAATGAAGTGTGAGAGTATGTGTATGGGTCACTGAAGTTGATTCAGGAATATACAACAATGAAGAAGTAAATATTTTACAGAATATGTTGCTTCAGAAGTAGAATTATACTGGTTTGTAGACTTTAGAAATAAAAGTGTAAAAAGTCTATAGGTAAAGAGATGTAGGGAGAATGGAAGGAAGGAAGGGGAATGGAATGTAAAAAGCCAAGAAGTGCTATGTATATGTACCAACTTCCCACAAGGAATGTAATAATTTTGTACTGAAAACACATGCTAATAAAATAAAATTAAAAATTATCTTCATAATTTCATAACAATTCTTAAATTAATTTTAAAAGTTTAATATTCAAGCATAAGTCAGTATTCAAACTACCTGTTTATTTCTTTGAATTAATTTTCAAGTAAAATAGAAAAAATGGGAAATAATTCAGCAAAAGGTGTTCAGAGGGAGGCAGAACTAAGTACTTGGGGGAGACGTATATTGACTCAGTCTATCCAAATGTGCCGAGATCCCTCCTGATAGATGGGTTTCTGAGCTCATACCTCAGATTCTGTGCATGTTAACTTGCAATGGCTTTTAATTCTGGATGTGTTATAGGCTGAATTGTATGCCCACCCACTCTAATTGCTACATGGAAAATCTAAGCTCTTTAACCTCTAGTACCTCAGAATGTGACTGTGTTTGGAGATTAAGCCTAAAGGTAGAGATTAAGTAAAACACAATGCTGTTATTATGGGTTCCAACATAAAACAGGGTGAGTTGGTCACACCAGAAGGAAGACCATGTCAGGAAACAGCAAGAAGGAGGCCATCTTCAACCCGAGGGAACGACACAGAAGAAACAAATAGGCCAACACCTTAACTGGGGCTTTCCAGTGTCCAGGAGTACTCCTATTGTCTAATTTACTCAGTCTCTGGTATTTTCTTATTAGTCAGCTGTGACTCTAATACTCTGTAGCTTGTTTACTCACATCATGCTGAAAGCTGCAAACACTGGAAGGTTTATGATCCAGGGCCAGAGATGACGACAGCAAAGGGGATCCATATATTCAGGGATTCAAGCAAGAAGTGGTAGCCCTACTCCTTTGCCATAGACCAATTTTGAAGCATAATTAATGTCCCAAAATGTTGATACATTCTTTAAGGCTATCTCTTTCTAATCTCATATCTTTCTAATGAGATTTTGACTCATATAACTACTTTATTTTCATTGTGTTGTTTTCTCCATGCTCATTACCGATGTTTCTTAGAAGTCCATCCTTAAATGAATAAGTTATAAATGCATGTATTTCTCAGGGTTGTATTTCTGAGAACCAAACCTAAGCCAGTTAGTAGAGTCAAATGTTTTGCATTCAAAGAGATAGGAATTTTCAAATGGAAAAGCAGTTGAAGTACAGGCTGTCACTGAGAAGTGTTTTTCCCCTGAAGTATCTGGAATAAGGGATGGAACATACCTAAAAATCTGTATTTGAAATTGCCAAAGAAGGAACATTAAAAAAAAAAAAAAAAGAAATCACAGGGTCTCAATGTTCTTCCAGGCATGTGAAAAGTCTTTTATAGTCATTTTTCATGTCCCAAATCCCATGAACACTAGGTAGATACTCATTAGCTTTTGTGCTTGTCTCAACTTCTGGGCAGCCTTTTGAATTTCAATGAATAATTGTTAATAATATAAACAAATTGAAAAGTCTAATCAAATTCTTCAGTGTCTTGCTTTTTATTCATCAAATACAAGATCACAAGCTTCAGATGCAAGAAGTTTATTGAAAAGCTTTCATGTGCACCTAAACACCTACTACTTCATTTTCCTCAGCACATTAATCTTTCTATTCATCATTGTTGCATTTTCATAAGTTTAGATCCTGACATCTTATCACAAATTCATAAGAACACAATAAAAACAATATTTTCAGGTTTGGGTGTTGTAAGAAGTTGCTAACACCTCCCAAAAGCAAGACACATTTCAAAGGTTGCACTTAAAACCATATTTTCAGTAGCATCTTTAATTTGCTATCCTCTTCTTTTTATTCTCATTGTTTATAGTCACACAGGAGATATTATTCCCACTGTTCATTAAGGCTCCCACTGTGCATGAAAACTACATTTCTGAAGCTCACAATCACTTTTGTGAGAAGTCTAAGGCTCCCAAACTCTAACCTATGCCTGTGTAAGAGGAAAATTACTTCTGTATTTTACTTATGCTATCTTTCAACAATCCCACTACTTATAAAGCAGACAAATTAAAGTCGAATCCCATGACAACCTTTAGGTAACAGTGTAGAGCCCTCAGTGGCCATATTTCCCACTCTACTAGTTGACATGCTCTGCTTAAATACCATGAAGCTAGGGAATAAGCAAGAGAATTGGCCCACTTCTCTGACCAAGGGCTGAGAGCAGCAGAGTCTTGGTATTATCTGAAACCTCACTTTGAAGACTCCTCTGCAATGTCTTCATTAACCAGTGAATCAGATCTACACATTTACAAGTTTCTGTGATTGATGAAGGCTGTGATAACAAAATGAGCTCCTTGCTTCCCATGTTTTTTAGGAAAATGCCTTGCCTGTATCTGAGATTTTCTAACAAGCCCTGATTATAAATTTAAGAAAATCACATTCACATCAAGAAACAAGGTCTATGGTCTTTCCTTAAACTTGAACCATGTTTTGTCTTAGTTTCCTCTGAGATTTTATTACAAATACATGGTACGGATTTTCACTAGAGCAAAAAATATATGGTTTTTGGAAAATTTCTAAAGTATTAGGAAAAGTGAGAACCTCTTCTTTGTGATGATTACATATAATAGTAATTAATGGTCTGGGACTTGTGTGATTAAGTAGATTTCATAGCTATATCCATCTGTAAGTCAGTACACTTGAGTATTTCCAGTTACTAAACATATCTACTTCCTTAAGTCATATTGACCATATTTCTTTTAAATTGTACCTCCAAGTGTTTGAAGTTCTTCAGAGCTTATCTATTTTATCCTCTTTCCAATTCATAACACAAGCCATGTCCAGGTAATTAACTGTGGTAACCTATTTTGCATAAAGTTATTTTAAGTGAACAAAGAAGCAAAAAGCTTTTCAGAAATTTGACCAACATCTCAAGTCTCTAAATTAGAATGAATGTGGTCACCTTTAAGCCTTGAATAATATCTGCTGTGAGCAAATAAATCAAAGTTTAGAAAAAGTCTTGTTTTATGTAATTTTTTTTGAAATGAAGGAATTTTTAAATAATAATGGCAGTAATCTGGAGACAGGTATAATTATCGTGTTTTTATTGAGTAGATCATAAGTAAGTAATTTAAGACAAAGATCATCTTTAATTTCACTTGTGCCAATGCCTTCCATCATTGTGCAGGATTTGATTATATGAGTCTAATAGGAGAAATCCACATGTTTTTAAAAAGCCCTCATTTTTTAGTTTGCAGTACAATTTATGTTAGGTTTCTCTGTCATAAGTTTGTATCTCAATATTTTGCTTTCCTATTGTTGAGACTCTTCAGGGACGTATTACTTTGGTTTGGAAATTCTAGATTACTGACTTTCCAGTTATTATAAAAGAAAAAAAAATAAATTTTAATCTTCAATTATATTATTAACAAAAGCATTGAAAAAATTTACCAAGAAGGTTAAAAGGGGTAACTGCCAGATTATTACCAGTCATGGGTATATGCTAGAGTTAAGTCATTTGCTCAGAAATCCACAAAGCTTTGGGTATTAGCACATTCTTCTTGGACTAGGAACCTAAACTTTCTCTGTACTAAGTAGAAAATAAATTAATTCTCTAAGATAACATACACCAAACTAAAATAACACACTTTTTGTTCCTTCATGGTTTCACATTATGTTTCATGTACTAACCAAAAGAAATATTAGAAAATCATCTGCATTTTCTTCCCCCATATCTTAAAAGAAGCAAGAGAAAATTGACATTTGGTAACGAAACTCTCACTTGTTGTTGCTATTTGTTTGCTTCACTCAAACATTGTTTTTTCCTCTCTCAGACTAAGGTTTAAAAAGTAATCTATCTGCTGATATCAGTACAAATTGATGAAAACCAAAAATGTCCATGAGTGCTGAAACTTTGAATGAAGATTTTACTTGGCTTTTCTGTTAACTAAATCTACTATCTTTCCCCTTGATATATTAAAATTTATTTTGAAAGTATAACATGTCCTTCTAAGAATGTTTTGATTTACAAAAATGTAAAACAAACAAACAAAAACTTTAGAAATAATGCAAGTATAAGACATTTGAGTTATCCAGGTCAAATAAAAATAATGAATTAAAATGTCTGATTTAAAACCTGAGTACATATTCACATGTATTGACTGACTTTGCCAATTTGAGTCTTTTTAAATTTATACCAAATCAATTACTGGAAATTTGTAAAGGAAAACTTCAGTATCTTTTTTGAAGCTATTTTAATGCAAAATGCTGCCATTTAGGGGAAGTAACAAGGAAGTACACAGAATTTGCTTTAGCATTCATCAAAAATTGGACCTGAATTCCTTGCACTTTTGTTTAATGTAGTTCCAACTGGAGGCATGAATGAGCTGGATGCCTCATCTGAGGATGGCAGCTCTGCAGGCATCCACCAACTTGCTAACAGGTTTTGTATGTGTCTGTTTATTTTTGTGATTGTATTTCTCAGCGTATGCATGCTTATCCAACACCAACTTTCTACAGCTGACAAGATAAACTGAACACACTTAGAGACTGTGTGGATATTGTAATCATATTGCCATATTTTATTGATAAAATAAAAGTTGTAAATGTAAGTAAGGTTGGAGAATGTAGAGTTTTTTTTTTTAAGGACTAATCAGATATAGTTGAAAAGAATCTAAGCAGTTCCTAACAAAACCGAAGAAAATACCTTTGAGAGATGGAAACTTGCCATGTAATTGACAAGCAATTAATTATGGAAAAGATAGTATCTATTTGCTGAAAAAGTCGATTTGCAGATGAATACAAGCATAGTTTTCCTTTCCTTCTCTCTGGGATGGATACACAAAATGATTGAGATTTCTTACTTGATATTTTTTGATTCATTTATGTTGTCCTATAGAGATGGCCATTGGTAACAATAGGAAAATATAAAACATAGACAGACATAAGCAGAACTTCATAACAAAATAACAAGAAACTAACAACAGTTAATATATTGTATATGGTTATCTTCAAAGTAGTTGCTCAGATTGCAAGATAGAGGATGAGAAATTGATCAAACCATATAAGCACACACGGTTCTTTTCAACAAATTTAAAGACAACAGTAGAATAATTATTGTATCTATCATGTGTATGTATGCATATATATATATATATATATATATATATATATATATATATATATATATATTTCTTTTCCCTTCCTTCTCTTTCCATTTTCCCCATCACAGTTGTTCTTTACTTTTGAACAGTTTATTTCCTTTCATGATATCTACTGTAGATTTGGGGTTTTATTTACACTTTTCAGTTTGTTATGATGTTTACACATGTGAGCCTAATTTATTTCACTTATGAGTATAGCCTCAAGTTGCATCCATTTACCTATAAAAGCTTTGAATGTATTCTTCTTTATAGCTGAGTAGTACTCCATTGTAAAACAAAGTATCCCATCCTTTTTTATTCATTCCTCAGTTGATGAGCATTTGAGTTATTTCCAAGATTTAGCTATTACATTGTGCTGCTATGAACATGAGTGCACATATGTCATTGTGGTAAGATGTCTTTAATTCTTCTGGAAAAATACCCAGAATGGGTATAGCTTGGGTGAATGAGACCTCTAATCCTAGAATATTTTAGGAATCTCCACCCCAGTATACACTTCCACCAACAGTCTACACTTCCAACCCTTTTGCCCACAGCCCTGTCAACATTTGTTATTGGTTAATTTCTTGAAGACAGTCATTCCTTTATAATGAGATGAAATCTCAGTGTTGTTTAAATTTGCATTTCTCAAAAGACCAATGATGTTGAACATTTTTTCATACATTCATTTGCCATTTGTATTTCTTCATCAGAAAATTGTGTATTCATGTCAGATGCCCATTTTTGGAATGGGTCTTTGAATTTGGGAGGTCTGATATTTTTCAATTTTTTATTCATTGTAGGTAGAAGTCTTTTGTCTGAGGGATAGTTAGCTAAATTTTTTCCCTCAATCTGTGGGTTTTCTTTTCAAACCATTGTTGATTTCTTTAGATGTGCAAAAGTTTTTTAATCAGATGAGATCCTAGTTGTTGATTTTGGATGTATTTCCCATGAAGTTTGGTTTTTGTTCATGGGCTCTGTCTATTCCTATGTCCTCAAGATTTCTACCTACTTTGTCTTCTAATAGATTTAGTGTTTCTATTTTAACGTTCAGATCTTTGATCCATTTTGGTTTTGTTTTAGTGAATGATGGTAGACGTGGTTCTAGATTTATTCAACAGCATGTGGAAAGCAATTTTTCCAACACTATTTATTAAAGAGACTATCTTTCTTCCAGTGAACATTTTTGGCTCCTTTATCAAAGATAAGGTGGCTGAGTGTGTTTGTACTTGTGTCTGTCTCTTCTAATCTATTCCATAGATCATCAGGTCTGCTTTTTTGCCAGTACCGTGATGATTTTATCACTGTGACCTTTTAGTATAATTCCAAGTCAGAGATTGTGATGCCTCCTGCTTTCCCAGAATTGCTTTTGCTCTTCTAGGTCTCTTCTGTTTCCAAATGTAAGAAAATTTTCTCTAGATCTGTGTGGTATACTAAAGAGATTTTGAGCAGGATTGCATTGAATCTGTATAATAGTTTGGGGAGTACGGTCTTTATCACAATGTTGTTTCTTTCTACCCATGAGCAAGGAATATCTCTTCATTTTCTGATATTTTTGATACCCTTTTTCAGAGTACTGCAATTTTATTTTTCTTTCTTTCTTTCTTTCTTCTTTTTTTTTTTTTGGTCTTTTTGAGACAGGGTCTCACTATGCAGTTCAGGCTGGCCTTGAGTTCATTTTGTAGCCCAAATTGGTCTCGAACTCACAACAATCTGCCTGTTTCAGCCTCCTGAGTGCTGGGATTACAGGCATGAGCCACCATGCCCAGCCTTGTAATTTTCAATATATAGATCTTCTACTTCCTTTGTTAGATTGATTCTTATTTCACTTTTTGGATGCTATTGTGAAGAGTGTGGTTTCTGTAATTTCTCTTTTAGTGAGTTTGCTGTGTATTTACAGGAATGTTACTGATTTTTAGGTATTAACTTTGTATCCAACTATGCTATTGATTTTTGATTATTAATTCTAGAAGCTTTTTTTGTGGAGTTTTTGGAGTCTTCTATGTAGAGTATCATGTCACCTGTGAATAACGATGGTTTAATTTCTTCCTTCCATATCCCTAATTCTTTTTCTCTCTCTTTGCTAATTACTCTGACTAATATTTCCAGGACGCTGTTGAAAATAGAAGTGGTGATAATGTACATCATCTTATTCTTGATTTTAGATTGAAAGCTTTTGAGTTTGTCCATTTAGTGTGATGTTAGCTGTTGGTTTGTCATGGATGGCTTTTATCAGATTGTGATAAAGACCACATATTCCTATTTTCTGTAAGATTTTTTTTTTATCATGAATGAGTGTTGGACTTTGCAAAAGCTTTTTCTGCATCTATAGAGATGATTATGTGGTTTTTGTCTTTGGCTCTGTTGATTTGATGTATAACATTCATTGATTTGTGTATGTTGAACTATTTTACATTACTGGGATGAATCCCACTTAGTCATGGTGTATAATCTCCTTAATGATTTTATGCATTGTTTCCCAGGATTTTCTTAAGGATTTTTGCTTCTATGTTCATTAGGGAAACTGGCCTATAGTTTTCTTTTTTTGGTTGATCCTTTCTCTGGTTTTGGCACTGGGGTAATATTTGCCACAAGTAATGTGTTAGAAAGAATTACTTTTCTTTCCATTTCATTGAAGAGTTTGAGGAGTATTGTCATTAATTAAATTAATTATATTTCTTATAAATTTTTTATAAAATTCAGCCATGAATTCATCAGGACCTGTGCTTTTCTTCATTGGTAAGATTTCAATGTCATTAACCAATATTGGGTTACTCAGAATTTTTACAGCTTCTTAATTGAGCTTTGGTAATTCATGAACTTCTAGTAATCCATCAGGTTCTTCTGTGTTTTGCATCCTATGCAAGTAAAGATTCTTGAACTAGGTATTGATGATCTTCTCAATCTCCACAGGATCTGTAGTTATTTCACCCTTTCTTTCCTTATTGAATGAATTTGAATTTTTTCTTTCCTTTTTCTGATAAGGTTGTCTAGGGGTTTATAAATTTTATCTATTCAAAGAACCAACTCTTCAATTTATTAATTATTTATATTTTTTTTAGTCTAAATTGTATTAATTTCTGCTCTGAATTTTATAATTTCCTTCTTTGCATGGGCTTTGGGTTTGATTTATTCTTCTTTTTCTAGAAGATTGTGGTGGTACACTAGGTTGTTTATTTGTGATTGTGTGACTGTTTTCCTGATGTAAGAATTCACTGCTATAAATTTCCCTCTGTGGATTGCTTTACCTGTATCCCACAAGTTTGGGTAGGTTGCATTTGCATTTTCATTTAATAGTAGATACTACTTAATTTCATCTTTAATTTTATCTGTGACTAATTGATTTTTCACTAGAGTGTTATTTAATTTCCATGTGTTTATGAAAGTTTTGCATTTTCTTTTGCCATTAATTCCCAATTTCATTGCATTATAGTCAGATAATATGCATAGAATAATTTCAATTCCTTTGAATTTGCTTAAGCATATTCTACTGGCCAGTATAATGTCTATTTTAAATAATATCCCTTGTATAACTGGGAAGAATATGTATTATGAAGTTGCAAGGTAGAACACAGTAAACATCTACTGTTGGCTTCTTCACAGGCTTGGTTCACTTCTGATATTTCTTTGTTGATTTTTTGTCTAGTTGATCTGTCTCTTTGTAACAATGTGGTATTGAAGTCTCCCATTACAATTGTGCTATTGCTTATTTGATTTGTTATGTGTATTAATATTCGTCTTACATAGTTTGGTGCTCTCATGTATTTTTATGACTATTGTCTCTTCCCTTTGAATTTTTTCCCTAATGAATATGTAATGACCTTTTATATTTTTTTTATCTCTTTTGGTTATTGTTTGGTTTGAAGTTCACATTCCTGCAAACAGAATAGCTAGTCCTGCTTTTTTTCTGGGTTTTTGCATGGAGTATTGTTTTCCATCCTTTCAGTCTATGAGCTTCTTTTGAGTTAAGTGTGTTTCTTTTTTTTTTTTTTTGTACTGGGGATTGAACCCATGAGCTCGCACTTTCCAGGTAGATGCTTATGCAGCTGAGCTAAATTCCCAGTCCCAAGTGTGTTTCTTGTATATAGCATACTGTTGGGTTTTGTTTCTTGATTCATTATGTCAATTTGTTTCTTTTGATTGGTGAACTGAGGTCATTTGCATTAATGGTTATAACTGATATATATTGGCTTATAATTGTCACGTTATCTTCCTGTTGTTGGTTTCCTACTTTTTCCCTCTGTTTAATTACTTGCCCTGTTATGTGTTTCCTTTATGTTGTTTTTGGAATTATGATCATTTTTATCTCTATATAGAACATCATTCAGTACTTGTAGAGTTGGTTTGGTGCTTACAATTTTCTTCAGTTCTTTGTCATGGAAGTATCTTATTTCTCCACTGTCTTTTGAAAGATGGTTTTACAGTGTACATCAATCTGGGTTGGAAGTTATTTTCTTTCAGGAGTAGAAATATTTCATCCCAAGATCTCTCTCTTTTTTTTTTTAGATTTTATTTAAAGAGAAACAAAAGCATGTAAAGGGTAGAGATAATACAGAATTCAAAAAACAAAAGATAAACAATAAGAAATCACTAGTTAATAAATTACATATTATCCTCTTAGAAATAGTTGTACAAGTTACAAAATTAAAGCATACAAAGTAGATAGTCAAACAGTGAGAGTGTGAACAGCTATGCATGCATGAATCTCTACATGTATTTCTATCCTTTCTGTATTAGAGGGAAAAACAAAACATAGCAAGACAAAACAAAACAAATTTCTATAAAAACCTGAAACCAAAAAGTCATATAAAACCACAGTACAAGGTGATCTACAATGATTACTGTGTTGTTTCTTATTATCTTCACTAGCATGTCTATATCAAGAGGCATAATTGAATATAGCAGTATGATTGAGTATAGCAGTAAATAACAATATTAGTAAAAATAAAATATTGTAGACAGTATAAAACTTCAAAGGCAGGTTATAATCAAACCATAGTGGATATTCTAGTGGATATTGTCATCTTACGTGCAGTTGCCTATGCTCTTAGACTTGATACTATCAATCATAACAGCTTTGAATAAAATCTATCAATACAAAACAGCAATCCAACAAACCAGATTCAGTTATGATCAGTAATTGTAAAACAGTGTAGGTTTTACAGAGCTTTAGATTAACTTAATAGGAAATTAAGGATGATTACCATACTATATCCTGCTATTTTCAGGATTACTGTCTGTGCCCTCAAATCTAGTACAGGTAGAATGACTGGAACAGAATATAATACATCTAGGTAGAGTAGTGTGAGTAATGTGTGTTTTAAATCCTGGTGCTCTATTAACAATATAACGTATCAAGGCCATCTATGTTAGAGATTCTAGCCATCTTTCTCTGCCTCATTTCTGCTATGCTACTTTTCTGCCTTTGTTTAGTTTTCTCCTTCATTCTACTGCCTGCCCCACTCATTGAGGCCTTTCTGCCACTGTTCCTAAAATTCTGGTATTTTTTTCTCTCTCTCTAGAATGTCCTTCAGCATTCTCTGAAGGATTGGATTGGTGGTCACAAACTTTCCCAGTTCCTCTTTGTCATGGAAACATCTTGTTTCTCCATTAATTTCTAGTGACAGTTTTGCAGGGTACATCAATCTGAGCTGGAGGCCACCTTCCTTCAGGACTTGGAAGACTTCACTCCAAGCTCTACTTGATCTGATGGTCTGTGTGGAGAAGTCAGCTGTGATTCTGATGGGCTTACCCTTATAGGTAATCTGTTTCTATTCTCTGACAGCTTTTAATATTCTGTTTTTATATTGAATTTCTGGTATCTTGATTATTATATGTCTGGGTGTAGATCTGTTTTGGTTGTAGGTGGCTGGATTTCTGTATGCCTCACACAATTCAATGTCATTTTCTTTTCCCATGCTTGGGAAGCTTTCATTAATTATTTCTGTGAATAGCCTTTGTAATTCACCTGTATGAATTACTGCTTCTTCATTCACATTTCTTATTCTTAAATTGTAGATTCTCTTTTCATCTTCTAGCCTTTGCATTGTTACAGCCTGTTTCCTTGTTATTTTTAAGAGATCTTTCCTTTTATGATCACACATTGCAAACTTATCTTCAAGTTTTAATAGTCTATCCTTAGTTTCTTTTAAGGCATTTTGCCAGCTTTCAATGGAGTTTTTAATTCCCTGGTAGTCTCTTTGGATCTGCTTCATATTTTCTTCTATATTTCTATATTTTCTTTATATTCTTTATTGAATGTTTCTCTCCTTTTTTTGTGTTCCTCCCTTCTTTCTTCTGTATCATCCTGAGAGATGCTTCCTGAGAGCATTTCTTTTATTACTGTACTCATGTCCTGCTTTACCTGATTTAATATTTCAGTTTTGAGTTCATCTACAAGGTCCTGAAGATATCTCTTAATGTCCATTGAAGCCATGTCTGATGTTGTGTGTTTGCCGCCCTCAGTCTCCCTTGTTTTTCCTTCTCCTGGATCAGGGCTCTCAGGGTTCTGGGCTGGGGGCCTCCTCCTGCCTCTCTCTCCTTTCATGGCCCTGGCTTCCTCCACACAGGTTACAGTGCAGGTCCCAGCCCCTTCCCTGCTGGCCACGTTTCCTCCAAAGCATGCTGGCAAGGAAACTCCGCTCTTTCCCCCCTGCTCTTGTCACTGAGGTGTAAGCAGGCTGCATATGCCTGCCCCTCCCCACTGGGCCAGCCAAACTTCAGGGGCGATCACCCGGTCAGTACGTGCTAGGCACAGGGAATCAATTTGGGACGGCTCATTGGATCCCAGCCGGGGTGTGTCCCAGTCCAAGAAAATCACATGAATCTGCTCTGGGGAGGGATCAACCAACCGAAGTCACTGTCACTCCCAGTTCAGGCTCCTCCAACATGATGCCCACCTGGTCGTGCCCTTCCCATGGTGGGGGTCTCAATCCCAGCACTGACCATGGATCAATGAAGGTTCCTCCACTGGCTCTGCTCTCCACTCTCTGTTGGGCTCACCAACCCCCAACTTCAGCACTGCCATTCTTCCTGAGAGTGGTGGTGGGAATGAGTTTGGGTGGCTCTGCCTGCAGGTGCAGATTCAAGATGGTGCAAACTTGGTGGGTAATTGTGAAAACGCTGTGCCCCTTTAGTTTTTAGCTGTTTCATTTGTAGTCCCCAAGTATTTGATGAGGTTTCTTAAGTTTTAATTTCTTCCTGTGTCAAGAGGATCCATCTCCCCCTGTCTGGGTCTCTCCAGGGTGTTTTGTTCTGGCACATGAATTATTTCTCCTGGGAGGCTTTGTATTCTGTTGCTCACTGATCAATCATCTTGTCTTCTCTCCACGATCTTTTTGACTTGAGTGTGTTAAGAAAGCTGTCATGATTCTGATGGACTTTCCTTTATAGGTGATTCTGCTTTTCTTCCCTAACAGCTTTTAATATTCTATTTTGTGCTGAATTTCTCAGTTCTTGATTATTAGAAATCTGCATGTAGGGTTATTTTGGTTATGATTTGTTTTCTTTATGCCTTACTTATCTGTATCAGATTCTTTCTTTATGCTTAGGATTTTTTTCCCTGCAGTTTTTCATGTCATTTGTGTTGTTTCCTGCTTTTTTATTGACACCAATTATTATTATTATTATTATATTATTTTTCTTCACATCATCTTGCAGCTGTTGAATTGTCATTTCCTGATCTCTTGTTACTTTCAAGAGATCTTTCCTTCCATTATCACTAGCCTCAATCTTGTCTTTAAGGTCTGAAAGGCCATCTTCAGTTTCATTCAAGTGTTTTTGACAACTGTCAGTGGAATTTTCAATTTCCTGGATATCTACTTGAATCCATTTTAAGCATTCTATTTCTTTCCTATTTTAATCTGTCTCTTTTCTAGATTTACTGAGAAATAGCTTTATAAATGTTGGCATTTCTAATTTTCTCCATAGCCTCATGGATTTGTTTCTTTACTTTGGTTGCTATCATTTCAGAAATTTTAAGTGTGTGTCTTCAAATTTATTTTATGACAGTGTCTCCTGGACTTTTGCTCGATGGCCTAGAGGTCCAAGATTGCATTTTACCTTTCCATCTTGTCATTTTCTATTAATTTGATTTTCTGTGATCATCCTTGGCAGTCTTTGTAGTAACTGACAAACTGTGTTAACTATTGGTTAGGTACTTTAGACCATAGGAATAAATTATATGGCTACATAGAGAATCAATCATAAATTGGGAATTTCCATGCAAAGTGTTTTCCCTTGGCAAAGTGGATTTACCGTGTGATGTGGAAATTTAGAGAGGATGGTATAAAAAACAAAGACAACTGGGAAAATACTAGAAGCAAAGATGGACCAAAAAGATGGTCATACAAGGTTTGGGAAACTAAAGAAGGAAATAGAAAACAAAGATTGAAGGAATATATAAGGGATTATATAAATTTGGCTTCTGGGTTTGGGCATAGAATTAGTCTTCTGTGAGTGGAACTCTCTCAAACCATTTAAAAAAGGGAGAAAAAAAGAAAAGAAACAAAAAAGAAAACAGTACAAAAAAATAAAGAAAAAGAAGACAGATTAAAAAAGAGGAATACTGAGAGAGAAATACCAGTTTCCTAGTCTTGAATTTTTCCTGCACTGGTAGCTGGTCCTGTAATGTAGTGAGAGGGGTCAGAGACCTGGATTTCTGCAGAAGAGCTGGTAACCATGTCCTAGTCTTCATGTAGTGGTTTCTGGTCCTATATGAATCAGTTTTTTATTGCACTAGTCATTAGCACATATTTAACTGACTTTTTAAAAGGCACAAAGTACTAATTCACATTCTGTAGTTCAAAAATTCAAGGAGACTGCTTAACATTTCCAAGGACAATCTCAAAGAACAAGCAAGGTTGCATTTCCTTCTGGAAGTTATTGGGGGCAAATTTTTTTTTCCAGATTAGGCATATTGTTCACAGAATTCAGATCCATGATGTAATCACAGGACTAGCATTCTCATTTTCTTGTTGATTGTCAGCCACGGTCATTTTCAGCTTCTGGAAGCTACCACATTCTTTGGCAGTTTGCCTCAATTTTCCACATTTGAAATCACAAAATCAGGTGAATCCTTTCTGAATTTTCCTTCCACAGTGTCTCTTCCATCTCCAGGTAGAGAATGGTCTGCTTTAAATATCCATGTTTAGATGTGTTTAGATGTGGCTCACCTGAATAATCCAGGGTAATCTTTCTTTTATAAAGACTGTAACTTGTAATTAGGTAAACGAAACTCCCCTCTTAGAAGTAACCAGAAAGAGTGAGCAGGGTGTGGAATCCAGCTGTGGGCCCTGACTGTGCGGAATCCCAGCACACGGGAAAAACTTGAACTTCGCTTCTAGGCTGCGAACTTTGGACTACAGCAGATTAACTGTGCTAACTTGAAGGGAGATTCAGTAATTGCCTCACCCAAACAGAAGATATCAGCAAGAAGCAGTCAGTGTGATGAGCATGTCTCTAAAATAGAGGTTTACAGGGCATAAATAGGGCCCCTTCCAACTAACTGTAAGACCTTGGTGAGCCTGAAAAAAGTGTGGATGACTCCCTCCTATGCACAGAAAACATCAGGTAGAGTGAGGAGGGTGCCAAGAAGGACTCCTTGAAGAAACACAGGACAACTTGAAGGACAAGTTGTCTCAATATGAACCCAACACTGTCCTTGAAGAAGAATAACTTGAAGAAAATTAAAAGTGTTCATGAGACACACAGGCTCACAATAGAGAAACAGTATGGCCTCAGCCAACACAAACACTATAGACAGGGAGATTTGATGACCTGGAATAACCTGAAGATAAAGTAAACTTTTAGCAAGAACTAAAAGTTGACCTACATCAATACTATGAGGCTTGTCAGCCCAGGAAGAATATAGGACTCAACCAACAAGCCCTGCACCAGGAAGTCAGGTGACTGGCCCACCTATTTATTGTGGGACCCCAGCAATTGAACAAAAATCAACCTTACATTAGGAACCCAAGATACACACTACCAACAGTTGATACTAGCAGGATTGAAGAACCAAACATTAACTCAAAAGAGGAAAATGGAAAAATGAAAAAGCAAAATGCAGTCTCAAAAATCTAGCCCACCAGGAGCAAGTACAGGAAACATTGAAATAGAGGACTTCAAAAGTAACATACCAGAAATCATGAAAAGATAGCAAGTGAAATAAAAAAAAAAAAAACCTCCATGAGGCTATAGAGGAAATCAAATTAGAAGTACTCTCCCATGTAAAGATAGAAATAACAACCTTAATAAAGGAGTTGTTAAAAGAAGAAATAGAGAAAAAAGGACAGGAACATGGGAAACCGATTGAGACCTTCAATCAACAATATAGAAAACATGCAGAATTCATGAAAAAAACTCAAAGAGACATCCAAGAAACAAAACATTCTATTCAAAGTGTGCAAAACCATTTAAATGAAGCTGAGGATAGGATTTCAGACCTTGAAGACAGGATCGCAATTAGTGATCATGAAAGGATAGAACTTTTAAAAATAACAAACATGAAATGACAATCCAGAAGCTTCAAGATGATGCCAAGAACAATAATGTAAAATTAATAGGCATTTGTGAAGACACAGGAGTCAATGCAAATGACATAACTAAAATATTCACAGAAATAATAGAAGAAAATTTCCCAAAGATGAGGAAAAAAGCTGATATGCATATAAGTGAGACATATAGGATGTCAAACAGTCACAACCAATGTAAATCTACACCCAGACATATAATAATTAAGATCTTAGACATACAACATAAAGACAGAATACTAAAAGCTGTTAGAGAAAAGACACAACTCACCTATCAAGGAAAGCCCATTAGAATCACAGCAAACTTTTCAGCACAAACTCTCAAGTCAAGAAGAGCTTGGAGTGAGGTATTTCAAGCCCTGAAAGAAAACAACCTTCAACCCAGACTGAGGTACCCAGCAAAACTTTCATTTAAATTTAATGGAGAAACAAGATACTTCCATGACAAAGAACAACTGAAGAAATTCATGTCCACCAAACCAACCCTAGAAAGAGTACTGAAAGACATACTAGACAGAAATAAAAATGACGACAATCCCCAAAACAACAACAGAAAGAAACCACCAGGTAAGATAAGCAATTAAATAAGAGGAAAAGCAGAAAGAAACAACTGGAACATAACATGGCAAAGTCAAGCCAGTACATATCAGTGATATCCATAAATATAAATGGACTCAATCCACCTATAAAAAGAAATAGATTGACAGAATGGATCAAGAAACAGGATCCCACAATATGCTGTATACAAGAAATACATCTGACCCAAAAGGAAACTCATAGATTAAAAGTCAAATGATGGAAAACAGTATTCCATGCAACAGAAACCCAGAAAATAGCAGGAGTACCTATTCTATTTGCAGACAACATGAACCTCAAACCTAAAATGATTAAAAGACATAAAGAAGATCACTACATACTCATAAATGGAAAATTCAAGAGGAAGAACTAACAATTATAAATATATATGCACCAAACACAGGAGAACCCAACTATATAAGACATGAAAAGCCAAATACACAGGAACAAATAACAGGGGACCTTAACAGCCCATTGTCACAAAGAGATAGATCAACTAGACAAAAAGTCAGCAAAGAAATAATAAAATTGAATCATACCTGTGAGCAATTGGATTTAGTAGATGTTTACAGAGTGTTCCACCCAACCACATCAGAATATAAATTCTTCTCAGCTGCACATGGGACATTCTACAAAATAGACCATATATTATCCCATAAAACATTATTAAGTAAATTCAAAGGTATTGAAATTATCTCATGCATAATATCTGACCACAGCACACTGAAACCGGAAATAAATGGCAAAAGAAATTGCAAAACCTGCATATATACATGAAAGTTAAATAACAACCTTTTGAACAACCAGTGGGCTACAGATGAAATTAAAGAAGAAATAAAGCAATACCTACAATTCAATCAAAATGTAGAAACAACATACTGTAATTGGTGGGATGCAAAGAAAGCAGTCTTAAGAGGGAAATATATAGCAATAAATTGTCATATCAAGAAAACAGAATGAGCACAAATAAGCAACCTAATGTTTCATCTCAAGCTTCTAGAAAAAGAAGAGCAAGTTAAACCCAAAACTCATAGAAGAGAGGAAATTGTAAAGATTAGAGCAGAAATCAGTGCAATTAAAACTAAAAAAAAAATATAAAGAATTAATGAATCAAAAAGTTGGCTTTTTGAGAGAATAAACAAAACTGACAAACCTCTAGATAACCTTATAAAGAAAAAGGAAAAAAAAAACCCAAATTCACACAATAAGGACTGAAAAGGGGGAAAGTACTACAGATCCCATGGAAATTCAAAATATCATGACTACCTACTTTGAAAATCTCTACTCACAAAGAGTGGAAAACACAGAGCAAATGCACAAATTTCTAGAAACATATGAACTACCAAAGCTCAACCAAGAAAATATAGCAATTTTGAACAACCCAATATCAGCTATTGAAAATGAAAACAGAATTAAAAAGTTACCAAAAAAGAAAAGCTCAGGTCCTGATGGTTTCACCGCTGAATTCTACAACAAATTTAGAGAAGATTTGATGCCAATACTCCTTAAACTCTTCAATGAAAATGAAAAGAAAGCAGTCCTCCTTAAATCAATCCTGGAGGCAAGTATTACTCTGATACCAAAACCAGAGAAAGACCAAACCAAAAAGGAGAACTCTAGACCAATCTCACTAATGAACATTTATGCAAAGATTCTCAATAAAAATGGCAAATAGAATGCAACAAATCATCAAGAAGATTATACATATGCAAATCAATAAATGTAATACACCACATCAACAGAGCCAAAAACAAAAACCACATGATCATCTCAAAAGATACAGAAAAAGCTTTTGCTAAAGCCCAACACATGTTCATGATAAAAACCCTTAAGAAATTCAGAATACACAGTGTCTACCTCAACCTTATAAAGGCCATCTATGACAAACCAACAGCCAACATTATACTAAATGGACAAAAACTTAAAGTTTTCACTTTAAAATCAGGAACAAGACAAGGATGTCCACTATCACCACTCCTTTTCAACATAGTTCTGGAAACACTAGCCAAGGCGATCAGATAAGAGAGAGAAATAAAAGGAATAAAGATAAGAAAGGAAGAAGTTAAATTATCACTATTTGCAGATGACATGATACTCTATATAGAAAACTCAAAAAACTCCATTAAAAGACTACTAGAGGTAATAAACAAGTTCAGCAGTGTAGCTGGATACAAAGTCAATCTTTAAAAATCAATAGCACTCCTGTACACAAAAAATTCACTGAGAGAGACATGATGGAAATATTGCCCTTTACAATAGCATCTAAAAAAATGAGATACTTAGGAATCAACCTAACTAAAAATGTAAAAGACCTATATGCTGAAAATTATACTGTGCTAAAAAAGGAGATTGAAGAGGATATTAGGAAATGAAGGATATTTCTTGCTCTTGTCTAGGAAGAACCAACACTGTGAAAATGGGAATACTCCAAAACTGTTATACAGATTTAATGCAATCTCAATCAAAACACCATTAACATACCTCACAGATCTAGAGAAAACACACCTAAAATTCGTTTGGAAACAGAAGAAGCCTAGAAAAGCAAAGGCAATTCTGGGCAACAAAGGCAAGGCAGGAGGCATCTCAATTCCTGACTTGAAACAGTACTATAAAGCCACAGTGATGAAGTCAGCATGGTACTAGCAAAGAAATAGACCTGAGGATCAATGGAACAGATTAGAAAATGCAAGCACAACTACAAAAACACTCAGCCACCTGATATTTGACAAATGGGCTAAACACGTCCACTGGAAGAAGGACAGCCTCTTTAATAAATGGTGTTGAAAAATTGGCTCTCCACATGCTAAAGACTGAAACTATAGATCCATGTCTTTCACCATGCACAAATCTAAAGTCTAAATGGATCAAAGACCTAAATATTAAAACACAAACACTAAATCTACTGAAAGACAAGGTAGGTAGAAATCTTGGAGAAATGGGGTAGGCAGAAAATTCATAAACAAAACTGCACGGGAAACACTTCAAAGAATCAATAATTGGGATCTCATATTATTGAAAAGTTTTTGAACTTCAAAAGAAATCACCAACAGAGTGAAAAGAAAACCCACAGAGTGGGAAAGAATTTTAGCCAGCAACCCCTCAGACAAAGGACTTCTATCCAGAACATATAAAGAACTGAAAAACATCAAGCTCCCCAAATTCAAAAACCCTCTCCAAAAATGGGCATCTGAGATGAACACACAGTTCTCAGATGAAGATATACAAATGGCAAATAAATACATGAAGAAATGGTCACCATCACTGGTCATTTGAGAAATGCAAATTAAAACAACATTGAGATTTCACCTCACTCTGGAAAGAATAGCTGCCATCAAGAAATCAACTGATAACAAATGTTAGCAATGCTGCAGGGAAAAAGGAACACTGCTCCACTGTTGGTGGGAGTGTAGACTGGTGCGGCCAGCATGGAAATCCATATGGAGGATTCTCACAAGACTAGAATTCTCTAGTCTGGGTATTCTCTTAGTCTGATTCCCGTCCTGGGTATTTTCCCAGAAGAACTGAAAAGTTCATATCACAATGATATATGTGCACCCATGTTCATAGCAGCACAATTTGTAATAGCTAAATGTTGGAAACAACCAAGATGCCCATCAACTGCAGAGTGGGTGAAAAAGACATGGTATTTTTATACAATGGATATTACTCAGCTATAAAGAACGATGATCTTGAGGCCTTCATAGGTAAATGGAGACAACTTGAGACTATCCTCATTAATGAAATAAGTAAGAATCATATTTATAAATATCCCATTGTGTCTTTCGTGTAAAAAGTAATAAGAACTATAAGACTAATAAAACCCAAAATGTGTAATTGCTATTGTAAAAAAGAGAGGAAATAGGAAGTGCTATAAAAGATATAACAGCATGTATATTTAAGTGTGTTGGATTGATAACCATATTTCTAAGTTCTTGTTGGTTGGTTGAACAGATCTTTTTGCAGTCTCACAGTTTGAATGTCCACTTTGTATGTTTTCATTTTGTAACTTGAACAACTATTTCTAAGAGGACAATATGTAATTTATCAACTAGTGATTTCTTACTTTTTATACTTTTTTTTAAAATTCTGTATTATTTTTCTGGGTTTTTTTCTCTTTAAACAAACAAACAAAAAAAAAAAAAAAGAAGAAGAAGAAGTAACCAGAAAGCATTTGGTGAAATAACTGGGGGACAGGAGACTTGGAAAATATCTTTAAAATTCTCTCTTTTTGTAGCCATTATTAATGTAATTGGTTGGCCTCTGCCCTTTATCATCACACATTGATCATTGTGGTAGTTTTTGAATTGGCCTTCTATATTCCCTTGGAGTTACTGTCCTTGGTCTGCATTAAATTTGCCAAGGAAACCCTTCATAAGGAACATAATGGTACAAATTATAGGACATGACCCCTGTTTGGCCCTTTGTATATCAGTTAAGGTAATAATTTTTCCTAAAGTTTCCAATGTTCATTTCCAGCTTTCCCATTCAAAAAACCGCATTTTACATTGACTTCCTGACCCAAATGTAAATCCCCCATGGAATAACTTCAGCTCCCAAATTCCAACTTCATGCTGTCCAGAGTGCTGTGGAATAGTGGCATCTTTAGGATTTAGTGAAACAGCCCTATCTGTGACTTCAGAGGAACTAATTCTACATGGATCCCACTATACACACACACACACACACACACACACACAGTTTTTTTTTTTTTTATTGGTACCGGGGATCAAACTCACGACCGTGCGCTTGCAAGGCAGGTGCTTATGCTGCTGAGCTAAATCCCCAGCCCCTCATTCTATATTTTTGAGGGTTTTTTTCCAAGAGGCTTGAGTAGAACATACTTGTTTAACCGTGACAAGATTTGGTAAGAGCCCACTTCCTCACATTCTTCTTTCTGCCTAAAATACCTAGAATGACAGCAGTTTGTTTCCTCTACTGAACGCTGCCTACCACAACATTTGAAAGCAGAAAGGAGCGAAACATACATCTGTGAAAGATTTGACTTTGGATTAGTAGTCTATAACAGGTATACAGAATCTGTGTGACAGGTTGGTACCTTGTGAGGTCTTGAACGAGCATTTTTAAAAACCGTCATCTGCAGTCACTTTGAAGGAAAATGTCCCACAGTGCCTGTAGCTTTGAGGCATGTGGTTGCATCCATCAACAATGTTGGTGCATCTTACCCACTTCTGACTCATGTTTTTCATTAAGAATCATTCAAAGCAAATGACCCTAGGTATGGATTTTTAAATGTGTGAGTGGAAAGATATAGAATAATCCAACAATGACAGGCCTTTATAAGGTTAAAAGCTTAGACTCCCTTATAACCAAGATTCAGGTTTTAAAGACCCTACTGGAAACCAGTACATTAGATAGAGTTTTTATATCTAGAAAAAAGTATGTGTGTGATTACTAATGCCAAAACCAAATGCAAATGTGTCAAAAGTCTGATTTAATTTGAGAAAATTGTTTTGTAAAAGAAACTTCCAGACTATGTTTCTTACTAATGCAAAAGCAATCTTTAAGTTTACAACTATGAGAAAATATAATCTAGGTAATAAAATGGGCAGCTCTCAGGAGAATTTAGTCTTGGACATCCATTTCATATACAGCAATAGAAAGGATAAGAGGAAATAAACTTTTAAAGGGAAAAAAGGAGATATTGAGAAATAATTTTATTGGTGTTTGTTCTCAGGTTAGGTCTACATAAGGAATCCAGACAAAGTTTTGCAGTAGCTTTAGCTTGGCAGGTTTTCCTTCTATGCAAAGCAGTTATCACAGACTGTTTTTAATCCTATTTTTGAATATTTAATTATATTTATCATGTTTCTCTTCTTCCAGGTACTTTTCAGTTAAATAATGTATTCTAAAATCACATAACTAAATTAAGTATTTTAAATTTATCCTAGCCAAAGTTTATTTTTAAATTTTGTAGCAGACAATGCATAGAATCCATTTTATATCTGTTATTTTTCTAGTGTAGGAACTTTGAAATCTTATACTCAGTTGCATAATTTATACAAGATAAATTATCCACTCCCTAATGCAACCAATTTAGTGTTATGAAAATTTTTATACATACTCTGAACTATTCTACCATTTTCATATGCTATCAAATATCTGTGGTTTGTTAAATTGTGCTAAATATTACCTCATTATTCACAAAATAAGAACTGATAAAGGGTTATAACATTTTAAGTTAATCTAAACGGTATGTTAATAACATAGAACTTTTAGCTATCTGTATATTAAGTGACATTACTGTGAACTTTTGGTAGCTTCCATAGGTAATTTTGATAACAAATTCACTTAATCAGAATACAGCCTTTGTTGTAGTAAGGGTGAAGTAATACAATTTTTGAACATACTACTTTTTGAAATTTGATAGATCAATTTATTTGGACTACATGTTTCAGTCAGTTTTCTCATCACTGAATCACAATAGCTGACACCCATGCTTTAAAGAAGAGCTTTAACTCAGCTCACATTCTCAACATCTTCAATCCATGGTCCAGTGGAATACATGGCATAAAAAAATCCCCAGTTTTGAGGACCAGGAAAAAGCAAATGGGAACAGCACCAGACAAGAATGGGTGAGGGGCCAGATACAGTACGCATATCATGCCTCCATGATCCACTCAGTTTTACTCAGAACTGTTCGCTATCAATCTCCTGGGTGGCTCCCAGTGCAGCTGAGTTTAACTATCAAGCTTCATGGTGAAATTCCACTTCTTTTCAACTTGATACCCAATCCCCTAAATCATACTTTATCACTCAAAAAATATAGGGTCATAGTTCCATTTATTTGAGTATAATCAAAAATACAACAATCACATCTCCAAAGTTTTAATAGTTCTAGTATTTAAAGAAAGACTAAGTCAAAGACTTTTTCGAGAGTCAAGGCAAACTCTTAGCTTTGAACTTCTGTAAAAATCAAGACAAATTACATAATCACACAGTACAACATCACAGAATAAAAATTTCCATTCACCAAAACAGCTATAGGGGTACAAAAAGAAATGGAGCAAAATAAATATCAAAGTCCAGCAGAGGAATTATTAAACTCTTTAACTCCACATCTGGTATCTGGGGCTCACAGTTGTGAGATGTGAGTTCCAGAAGGCATACGAGGCCCCACCCTGTGAATATTCTGGCTGCAACCCACGTAACCTTTTCCTTAGGCTGGCTTAACTCATTTCCTGCAGCTTTTATTGGCAGAAGTTTCACATTCCTGGTACCCCCAACTTTCTGTGTGTCCATCTCACATTTGACTTCATTTCTACAGCTTTATGCACTGCCGTCTCAGGGGATTCATTGCCTGAGATCCAAGGTTTTTCTTTGAAAGTTGTGTGGAAGCCCTCCTGGTTCTGTTGCTGTTTTTTTTTTTTTTTTTTTTTTTGCTGGTAAAACCAGCAGCTTTACGTAATGGTAAAGTCTGCTACCTGTATGAGGAGTAGGAAGACTCCCTTAGATGATGACAGCAGCTATATCTGGGTATCTGAGTAGCTGAGCACAGTGAAATGAGTTTCAGAAACCAATTCTGTAGGCAATCCATATTGAAGAGAGGGGTCAGAGTCTTTCTTTTCAAATGAAATGTTTACATTTTTGGCTCATTAGACTTCATGGGCAGTATGTAACTTATTTTTCCCATTGCTGAGACAAAATATGCAACATCCAAAGTTAAAGGAGGAAAGATTTAGTTAGTTCACAGTTTGTGGATGTTTCACTCCATAATCAGATGGCTCCAACAGAGTGGTACCTAGCAGAGGGGCAACAGTTCATGGAAGCAGAAGACAGCAAAAATCACAAGAGCAAAAAGGGGCAGAGAAAGCCTCTTTTCCTTCCTTATAGTTTACACAGGCTAACTGACCTGGGGTGGGCCATCTGTACCTAGGTTGTAGAACAGCTGAGTCTCTTAGTTAAATTTTGAAACTTTCCAAGTTGACACAATGTAGCAACCATTACAGGAAAGATCTTTCTGATTTCTGAAGTACCATCAAGGCATTTTTCTTTTTTTTTTCCTGTAGAAAGTACTTGGTTTCATTTTAATGGTACTAATCCCTTCAGAAGTCTCAGCTCTTTTATCCTCAACTTTACATATAGTTACTTACTTCTTATCAAAGTTTAAGTTTTATGTTATTTTTCTGCTCTGGTTTTTGCCTCTGATTCTTACCACAAATCTGGCTAAAGCTATTTAGTAGTTTAAGCTACCGCCTGAATATTGGGCTGCATAGAAATTTCCTCTGGAGATAATTTAGTCTACGGCACTTTATTTTACTCATAATATTTTGTGCATAATAATACTAGGACATGAATAAAATGTAGACAAACTTTGGGCTAGAGTTTAACACACATGGCCTTATCCCAGCTGTCAATGATACCTTTGTTCCCACCTAAATCCTTGCGAGTCCAGCTTTTACTGCTCTGCATTCTATTAATATTTTGGTCTTCTGATTTCCATCCTGAATCACTTACCATGCTCAGCTTACAGCACACTAACGCTTCAGTAGCCAGCATTTCCTAACTTTTCAAACCCTCTAACTGACCACTTCCAAGGGATTTTAAACTGTAGGGTCAGGTAGAGTCACAGTGACAACCTCACATCTGTGGTAACAATTTTTTTGTATCAATATTCTTTTTGCATCACTAAAACCAAACAGCCAATGCTAACAATTTAAATGAAAAGAGATTTAGTTTAGCTAATAATCTCAGAGAATTTTGCCCATGGTTGCTGGCTCCATGGCAGAAACTTCATGGTGGAAAGACAAGATAAAATTGCTTAGTTCATGGCCACCATGAAGCAGTGTAGGGGACAGAATCAGACATGAAGCATAATGGCCACATAGGGCGATTTTTTTTTTATCTTCCTTAGGATTCCTGACAATTATTATTGAAGATAATAATAATAAAAATACAGTGATAACTTGGTTCACAAACACTTTGATTTGCAAGCAATTTGTATCTCAAATGGAAGTGTTCAGCAATGTTTTTTATTTGCAAACTCTGTGCTCAGTAATGAACATGACCACAGCTATCCTTCCCCCCTTGAACATTATTGCTTGCAGAATCATAGAATGAATTAAGTTCATGAACTGAGGTACCACTCTATCTATAATTTAATGTCTTCTCTATACTAGTCATTATTGGGAATATTTAATTTTTTAGTCAAGTAGCACTCTAGTTTAATTTCAAATGTAACATGCTAATAATTTCTGTGGAGGCAATATGGATCTTCAAATAAGAAGAAAAATGAAAATGAGAATGAAAAGCAATGAAAAATCATTAAGAATGTTAAAAGACATTTGCTTGTGGACAAAGTATACTGAGTTTGTTTCTATGTAAAAATCCCTTTTTATATATGTATCTCTATCTATCTTTAAGATTGTGATATTTTTATTTCAGTACTTTCTTAATTTGACATTATATATATTTATTTTGCAATATACCAAAGTACAAAAATTTAGACAATCATGATTTATAAAATTTTAAAATATTTTACAAGTTGTAAATTATCTGTCTCCTCAAAATTTATCCATACCTCCATGAGAAAAAAAGAAAATCCTACATATATTAGTCCTATCAATAAGGGAACTTTAGTGATGAGCTATTTTATAGAAAAAATTATTTGTGTAATCACACACATCATACAAAAAGTTTGAGAAGAAAATTTGCAAAAATTATTTGTGCTTATAACACATTCCTCTACGTTTGAGTAATTTTGCAGTCAAATACAGTCCGTGTCCTTTTATTTCAATGTTTACATTTGAATATGTACTTAATGCTAGGAAATATGTTATCCCATTAATTACTTAGAAATTGGAGAAATTTTCTCATTTTGGTTGTGTTAATGATTCCTAAGGAAAAGGACAGATTATAAGCCAAATATATGTTTTTTACCTTCAGTTTTTCTTACAATAGTTATGAAATATGGAAAAGATATTACTTTCACTTACATGTATATAGGTAGCAGAATAAGTGATTCATTCATTTGTTCATTTATTCCAAAATTTTGTAGAGTTCTTTCTATATTTCATATATTGTGTTATAAGATGAATACACAAAAAAGTATAATGTTCATATACTCCCTTAGGAAACACTGGGACACAGTGCTGAATGAGTGTAGTCCATGTAGGGCAAATAGAAACCAAGTCCAATAAAACAAGTTAGGGATACACTACAGGCAGTAACAACATGCTTTGGCGACACAAAATATGAGAAGAATGCCATTAATTATGAAAAAGAGATGGAGTGGAAACGATGGTGATGTGTCTTAGAGAAGACAAAGAAAAGATGTATGTGAGAACATAGATCATTTGGTACAGAGAAAATAGAAAAAGTAACTTGTAGAAACTATTTGGAGTAATAATGGACCTAGAATTATGTGCTTAGGAAGTCATACTTCAATACACACACAAAAAAAAAAAAGCAACTATATCTAATTTAACCGTAGTTCCTATGCCATGTAGTGGCAGCAACTAATTTGAAAGCTGTGTTAATTTCCTGTGTTAGCTGACTAATTAAACTCTGAGTGAAAAACTACATAGAATCTACTATAATTCAACTGATCTTTTTATGTTTTGAAGTCTATCACCACAGTTAAAACCCCAAAGGGAGAGCAAGCATTTTCCTTTTTCATTCCTTGCCTCAGTTTAATTCAGGTTTATTCTTCAGTAAGAAGAAAGAATTACTGGTTGGCACCCTGCATCCTTGGCACAGCTGGCATCTTAAACACTTTGGTGAGTGCCCAAGAGCCATGCAGATAAATGACATGCAGAGAGAGGCTGAAGTGATTTCTCCACTCCCTGGAGAAGCCCTGCTCAGTACATTGGCAGGGGGCTGAGAGGTGAGCAGAAGGAAGGTCATTTCTGCACACATATAACTCTGCACCACTGTCACTGTCCCAAGATTAAACTAACCTATTATCTGATTTTTGGGGTGCAAAGTATCAGGTCTTTTTTCACTCTATAATTGCAATCCTTATCATAATATTTGCTGTAAAGATTGCATCCACGTTAGTCTTCTTAGGCTAATGTATGGATGTATTTACTGATTCATGTTTAGACTGGGGAAAAATATACATGCATTGGGAAGTGCAGTTTGTAAATACTGCATCATTGTAATTCATTGTTTTGGAGTTTCCCTAGTGAGGAAGAAATTTCATTTGGTTGTAATTTTGTCAGAGCCCTGGGAACTACTTTTGACATGTGAGACATCACAGTTCTGAGCAACAGCTGATTACCAAGTCATATTTGTTGTGGTTTTCCAGGTGGCTGGGTACTTCAAAAGCACCCTGTCTTTCACACAGCTGTGCTCACACTGTTTCTTTAGATGACCGAGTCTACACTATACAGCAGAAAGCACAGAAGTGCTGCAGTAATGTAGGTAATTTACAGTTCATAATTAGGAGAATCTTGAGGGCAGTAGAGTGCAGAGGTTCCATTCAGTAACTGCAGCTGATTGCCCTTGTATCACTCACTGTTGAGCAGTGTAACAGTAGGGAATTTACCAAACCTTTAAGATCTAATTTCCATAACCCATAAGATAGGGTTAGCTAGACTTCCCTGAAAGGGAAGTGGGGTCCCTAGTTTTGGAAGTGGGGTCTAACAGATGGTAGGTAGGTTATAAGAGTTGGGCCTTCATAAACCTATTAATGACGATTATAAAAGTATTTATAAGGCTATGAATTCAATCTCTTGCTTTCTCTTATCTTTGTGTGCTTCTGCCCCCCAGAAGAAGTCCCCCCCAGAAATCTTGGTCTCTCAATCCTGGATTATAAATTACCTAGTCTCAGTTATCCTCTTATAGAGCATGAAACACACTCACATGTTAAATGAGGGATAAGAAAATCACTAGGGAAATCATAATTAATATGCAATGAATATCACTTAACCATTTACCTTTGATATCATAGTGTCACAATTTATATTTAAAATCAAATGTAAATATATAACATAATGTGTAAACACATATATAATATGTGTATAATATATTTATATAGCATGTAAATATATAAACAGGAAAGATCTAGATTATACTAAAAGTAGCCCAGTAAACTAACTCCCAAAAAATAATGAGCTTATTAGCATGAGGTCCTTAGCAGGCAAATACTGTATTTTAGTAAATCATTAGGTAATGTATTGATTACCTAATCTAATGTGTGAAAAGTTTTTATTTAAAAAAAAATCCTTGAGCTTAAACTCTCCACATCAACATGGAAATCATAATATACATCATACAGGATAGTTGGGGCTGGGGATTTAGCTCAGCGGCAGAAGCGCCTGCCTTGTGAGCATGCGGTAGTGAGTTTGATCCCCTTACTGATTTAAAAAAAAAAAAAAAAAAAAAGATAGTTGACAGTGTTAATAGAGAAAACGCTGAGAGTTGGACAGAGAAGTGGCATTTTGCTCCATTTCTTCTTGTTACCTTTTGCTATGGAAACAATGGGATTTATCTTTAATACTTGCTTAACTACTAAAAAGAAATACTTCAAGAAACTAAAAGTGAATGATATGGTGAGTGAATAAAACCCAAATGGCATATGGGGAAAGGCAAATGGAACGTAACTAGACTTTTTCCTAAGTCTCTGGCCTTCCTAGCTTGAAGCGTTTCCATGATTGGAAGTCTTTTATACAGAAGAACAGAGAAGGAAAATTCAAACTCAGTTGAAGGCATTGCTAGGAGAACATCAGTCAGACTGAAACTGAGTCAGTGATGGACTGAGTTAGGACTTGTGGCTAGATGTCCTCCTAAAGATTTATGTGGTCATAGGTGGTTAGTACTGAAATTAGGCAGGTTAGAGTACGTGAGTGCGAATCAAGGGTGTGATGCTGGGATTAAGGTAGTGGAGTCCCACTTTAGATATGAGTGACACCAACCAATAGGCTTATAGCCTGGTTGGAATATAAAGGGACAGAAAGAAGGCAGGATTGCTTCTGCGGCTGCTGTTGTTGACTTTTGTCTGCCATGCCATGAACCATTCTTCCTTTGCCATGCCAGCCTGTCTTGAAGCCAGCCAACTATGGACTGAAATCTCTACAATAGAGTAAAAAAAACCCTTTCATCCTTTCACTTGTGGGCATTAGATATTTTTTTTTCAGCACTAAGAAAAGTACCTAAGACAGACTGCCTCTGTTTTAAGATTTAATTTTAAAATTCTCTCCTCCCTCATCTCGTGATTATTTAATATTAGGATGTGGGAATATTTTTAGACCATCCTGATGATACCTTTCACCAGTCAGAAACTGAATAAGAAATAGCCTAATGCAGTTATTTTAAAAGCTGGAAAACATCACTTTTTTCTGATAATTAGATTTTATTTTTTTCAAGGAAGTACCGTACAGACTAAAATCCATAAACAATGAGAGTACATAGAAAGCCTTGTTTAGATCTTGGGTACATCCTGGAAACCCATGATCACTTGAGATATTCTGTATATGTTGGCCCATAACTGGGTCAGAGATTCTCAGTAATAAAGGAGCAGAAAGTAAATGGTAGAAAGAGGCATGATGTGATAAAGGCAGATACACTTAAGAAACTGAAATCTAAGTTGTATCATCTCTTATCTTGTTAGCTCTTCTAATATGTATGGGTACTGTGAATCTCCAAGAAGGCTGTGCATGATGGTTTACTACCTAAAGTTGACCATAAAATTATTTTATTTTCTGAACATTTATTAATGCCTTGAGAATTAGTTATTCTATGTGACACTATTTTTAAAATATAAAACTTCAAAAATTCAAAAATTCACAGTCTCTTGAGAAAAATCGTTTCTTCATGCCTACCTGATAGCCCCAAACTGTGGGAGTGTTTACATCTCCCTGAAAGTCTAATTGAGTCAGAAAACCATAATCTAAATGATAGCAGTATAAAAATAAATATCAATTCATTAATAAAATGGGCTGGATAGTAGTTTTCTATTTTTCTTTCACTACTGCTGTGAGTGAATCCAGGTAGCATTACACTATGAATTAATAAAATGAAATATTTTACAAAGTTGGCTAGGCACCAAGAGCAGATTTAAATGTTAAATGAACTGTGTTCTAATGAAAATGAATAGTGACTGGAAATATGCCTTACTTGTTCACATGTATCTTTTGAAAGTTATGTAGTCTTCATGAATACATGAAGGTAATGCAGGTAAGAAAAATATTTTAAAACAAGTACAAATTTATCAAAAGAAAACTTTGTGCCTGTTCATATCTATATTTATGGCTAAGTTGCAGTAATAACATTCTCAGGCAACATGAAGGACATGATATCATTTTTTAAAAAAAGATATTTACACTAAAATATTGGAACTGCTTGAAACATCAGAGGAGTAAATGATTCAGAATTTTACTTAACATTGTAGGCAGCTGTTTGGATTGTAAAAAGACTCTGGAAGACTGAATGAACCTGCCAGAGCAGAAAGCATCTGAGAAATCTCAAGGGAAGCCTCATCCTCCAGAGACTTGCCGTTCACTTTTCACTTCAAAGCAGGCAGAAGCAGTCTCTTGGTAATAAGCCACTATGAACATCCAAACATCTGTAGTTTCTTCCTCCCAACTCTCAGGCCTTTTGTTGCTATGTCAGACCCTGGAAATTTGAGTCAGAAATAAAACATTCCTCTGCTATGTATGTATTAACTTTGGTGCATCCTTCTCTGAATCTAATAATGCTATTTGTGTTGCTTATTCATGCAATTTAAGAAATAATGATCTAAGGCTGTATATAACATTGATTCTGATTCTGTCACTTTGTAGACAATAAACCAGGGCCCAGAAATATTTACTGACTTGCCTAGTGCACACATTGTGTAAGTGGACAATTTTGTACTTTCTTATATATGTTCTTCAGCTTCTTGAACTTTTCACTCTATTCATTTCCAAAACAGCTTATTGGCCTACTGCCATCTTAGGCAGCATCACCTGGCCAGCTATTGGAGGATGCTAATCTGTTCTGATGTAACTTTGCTTTCTATTAGAGGAGCTAATGGTGTGCTTAAATTTTTCTACCAAGTGTTTTTAAGGAAACATGCAAAGACATTTTCATTTCTTGATGACTTCAGATACATGTTTGTGACAGAGGGGAAAGTACAAAGAATTAAAATACTTTTGTTATTTAATACCTAATAAATTGACTGAAGGGGGATTTTTAAAATATTTTTTAGTAAAGTACCATTTATCCACTTGAGCTTAGTCTTAGGCCTATTAAGTTATGAAATACTATATCCGTAATTACAGCCTGAGTTACAGCTACTAGTTCCTTAAACATTTTATAATTTTATCTTTTCCAGGCAATCTTCTGTACTTTACTAACTTTTACACTTCTATGACTCTTAATAACAGTAGTGATGATGATGATGGTGGTGATGATTAATCAGATCTAATCTGTTAAAATGCACACACTCTTTACCATTTTTCTCAGAATGTTTCCTTAACATATTTTGAATGACTGCTATCATAAAGCCTGTATGTCCATTTTAGGGAGGTAAAACACTACTCATGTAAAGCATCATGTAAAGCAAAATAATTGCATTATTTATGCATAGGAAAAAATGTATTTTACATCCATAGTAGGGTATACTATATATTACAGATTTGCTTTCCTATATTTCATAACTTTGTATTCTGCTTGTTTTTAAGATTTTAAAGTTAGTTCCAATATGTTTTTAATCCTCAGTAGTTTACTTTTAAAGTATCTGTTTGTTTCTTACCAAAATGCCTTTTTTAAATTCTGTACATTTCTGGGTTTAATATAATACTGTTGTGTAACAAAAGACAATAGTAAAAGCCATCCGATGTACTATATTTATCTAGCATTTTAAAGGTATTTTGTCAACTTTCTGTTAATAATACACTCACATAACTTGAAAAAAAAATAAAGTTCCATCTATGTACACTAAAATGTTCAACTCAATATATATATATATATATATATATATATATATATATAACTCATTATCAGTATCAGTCTCTTTTTCAGCTATTTGAAGCATGCTTTAGACATAAGTTTCCTAAAACAAGAATATTTTCTTTGTCACCTCTACAAAAATTTCTAATGAGAATGGACAAAATTTTGGAAGGCAAAATTTTTTTTTGATATGTACTTTACAAATATAAACATACATATTTATATTTTAACATAATATGTGAAAGACAAATGTTTATTTGAAATTACTATGTGTATCACTTGTTGCATAAATTCTGGTATTTAAATGGGTACTTAACCATGGAAAGTAATAAAATCTTGGGCTCTAGACCATATTTTATAATTTTGTCTTTTGATACAGTAATTTATTTAAACTATGTAAAAATCTTTATTTGATATTTATAATAAAAGCTCTATTGTATATTATTAGAAAGACACAATATGTAAATGTAAGATTTGTTTTGAAAAGCATATAAATAAAAACAGTGAGACTAAATAAATAGGCATTGTCTTTACTCAGTAAGAGAAAATAATGTTTCTTTTTCTTCCCATAATACAACAGAATATTTTTAGTCTTCCTTCCTCATTTCCTAATATCAGACTCCTGATATCAGACTCCTGCAGTCTCTAGGTATAGTTTCTTCACACTTGTGTAGTTGTAAAACTAAATGCTATACACACACATGCACACATATGCATACACATTTACTTCGACTTACAGCTGTGCTTATGCAAAGCATGGATTCCTAGTCAGTCCAATGTAATGAGGTCAGGATAAATGTATTGTCAAGAAAAGAATTCTACTGTGTGTGTACTACATTTGCTTTATCCATTCAACAGTTGATAGACACTCAGAATGTTTCCATTACTTGGCTATTTTGAATAGTGTGACAGTAAATACTATAGTCTCTCAGATTTCAGTACTTTTGGATATATATTCAGTATTGGGATTTCTAGATTATATAGTATTTCTATGTCTAATTTTTTGAAGATGTACCTGTTATTGATTAAAAACTGGTGGTCTACTTAAGGACAGCTGAATTAAATCAGCATGGTACTTAGGGTAGATGGTCCACCTGAGGAAAGTTGCCAGCATAGAGACGTGGAGAAGGAGAAGCTAGCGTTGTGGGTTTTTCTAAGTGTTGCTGTTTGAGCTGTTGGTTCTCCTGGAGGAGCTCGTCATGACTAGCTTCCCCAGTGTGAGTTGAACCATTGTCATCAGAGGAGCTCCGGACCTTGGTGGTGAGAAGGGCTGTGGTTCACTTTGGGGGAGCTCTGGTCCTTACATAGAGTGTTGCTTCCTGGCTCTGGAGGGAAAGAAGAGTGCGGTTTAATCTCTAGGAGAAACTTGGCACACTGGCTTCCTGGCATGTACTTGACTTGATTTACCGTCAGAGGAGTTCGGCACCTCTGTGTCACTGAGGATGGCTGTGGTGCTTTTCAGGACAGCCCTGGTTTTTGTTTTGAGTGTGACTTCTCAGCTCCAGGGTAGAACCCTCAGCGTACCAGCACAGCTCCTTCACCCTGCTGGCATAGACTTTCTAGCTTCCAGTGCTGATTTTTGGGCCTTTCCAGCACGGATCCATAAAACAGACTGGTTTGAGTCCTTCTCCTGGGTTCTGGATCTCCAGTTAGACCCGTGGGAAACATTGTCATGGGCTCTAGGTTTTTATCTGGACTCATGTAGGACATCGCTGTGGGATCCAGGCCACATTCTGTGTCTTTAGTGTTGTGTATAGATTTCCTGCATTTTCTTGTGTTAAACTCTGGGGGACCATCATAAGATAATATTATGAATTCTGTGTCCTGATTCTAATTGTTCTCATCACAACCCCTGACTACAACTGTACTATACCATTTTCCACAATGGCTGTAGTAATTTGCATCCTCACCAACAGTGTTAAAGTGTTCCCTTTTCTTTACATCCTCCCCAGTGCTGGTTATGTTTAGTCTTTCTATGTGAGTTATTCTTCCTGGGTGAAGTGATATCTCTGACAACTAATGATCTGAGCATCTTTTCATAGAAATATTGTTTATTTGTTACATAAGCTGTTAAGAAATACCTATTTAAATCTGTTAACAATTTTTTAAATTGTACATTTTTTATTGATTATGTAGTGTCCTTACGTATTCTGGATTTAACTCTTTGTCAGATGTATAGTTTGCCAATAAAGTCTCCCATTCTGTAGACTATTTCTTTCTGTAATTGTTTCCATTACTGTTTAGAAAATTTTGTTTGAAATAATTCCACTTGTCTATTTTTGTTTTTATTATGTTCTTTGCATTTTGAAAAAAAATCATAGCCCATTCCTATATCCTGAAAGATTTATGTTATTTTTCTTCTATTAGTTTTATTGTTTTGTGTCTCATATTTAAGTGTTTGACTTTGTTTTATAGCTTTTTATTCATAGGGATTGTTATAGTCAGGGGTTGTGAGGAGAACAATTAGAATCAGGACACAGAATTTATAATATTATTTTATGTTGGCCATCCAGAGTTAAATACAAGAAATTGCAGGAAATCTGTCCACAACACTAAAGACACAGAATATTCAACCAAGGGCCTGGATCCCACAGCAATGTCCTGCATGAGTCCAGATAAAAACCTAGAGCCCATGACAATGCCTCCCATGGGTCTAACTGGAGGTCTAGAGCCCAGGAGAAGGACTCACACCAGTCTGTTTTATGGATCCGCGCTGGGAAGGCCCAAAGGTCAGCAGTGGAAGCTAGAAAGTCTATGCCAGCGGGGTGAAGGAGCTGTGCTGGTATGTTGAGGTTTCTACAATGGAGCTGAGAAGCCACACTCAAAACAAAGACCAGGGCTGTCCTGAAAAGCACCAGCACATGGAGGTCGCCGATGATGCCAAGCTCCTCTGAGGACAGTGGTCGGACTCACACTGGGGAAGCTAGTCATGATGAACTCCTCCAGGAGAACCAACAGCTCAAACAGCAACACTTAGAAAAACCCACAGCACCTCGCTCTTCTTCTCCACTTCTCTATTTATGCTGGCAACTTTCCTCAGGTGGAACATCTATGCTCAGCACCATGCTGTTTTAATTCAGCTGGTGTTAAGCTGACCACTAGTTTTTAATCCATAACAAGGATCAAGTTTCATATTCAATTTTTCCATTGTCATTTTTTGAAAAATTGTCTTTAATGTGTTTTCTTGGCACTTTTGTCAAAAATTATTTGAGTGTAGATGCATGGTTTCATTTCTAGGTGTCTATTTCCTTTCCTTGGTTGTGTTTAAATACTCCTTAATATGAAAATGTTTGAATTTTATGAAGTGAAGCATCTTTTTTCACATTATGCTTTTAATGTCATATTTAAATGCCTATTGCCAGATTCTAGTTCATGAAAATATACTAGGCAATATTTAAGATGATACAAGTAACAGCAAGTTTTCAGACTTGAAGGAATTAGTTTCAGCTCTATAAACATCTCCAAGTTCTGTGTATACACAAGCTTTTTAAAATCAAAGTCTTTCTTGTCTATAAATTCATAAGATAGGCTATCCATATTCATACTATGAAATATGTAAGGTAAAGTTTTATTTATCTCTGAAAAAAATGGCATTAAAGTATAGAGTTAATTTGAATTTGTGAAACTGAAGGTAGATGAAAAAACATATTTTTAGTGAAGAAATGGAGAACATGCTTTTTCAGTCACCTGCATTTCTCTGGTGTCTCTTTTGCATTCTGCAATGAAGTTATCTCCAAAATAAGTGAATCTATTTTAATGTATAGGTTTTTCATAACATACATACAATATTGAAAGACTAAACTGTAGGCAGTTCACTCTTTTCCAGGATCTTAATGGCCTCTTCAAATACCCCCAATCATTTTAGAAGAAAGCAAGCATAAGTTTGTGCTTTACTACAATTCTTATTATGATATTTATCATTTATACGTTTCTAGGTTAGAGGACATTCTCTGTGCCCACATTTTGAAAATATGATGTTACAATAGGACATTTTACTTGCATATTCACATTTTATTGCCATTAACTATAATACCCTCCTCATAGAAATGTCTAAGGAGACTATTCCTTCAATTTCTGCAAAGCCTAATGTCTTATCTTTGATTTTGCACATACTGAGGGGAGTGAAAATGAACCAAAAAATCTGCAAGCCTCACTATCGAAAGTACACAAGTCAGACCCTTTTATCCTAGACATGTGGGATGTATGGTTATAGAATGACTAAAACTGCTAAAACTCACAGCAGCTTTGTAGAATATGAAAATAGGTCAAACATTCTAATCTTGATTTTGGTAGGATGTTAATTCTTTGTTTTATATTTCCTTTAGTTTTCTTTTTAACTTTTATACAATTCATGAATATAATTTGGAATTTCATTTTTTCTGGTCCAAATCCTGAAAAGAGGTACGGGCAATGCTTCTTGTTCTGCTGTTTCTGTGATATGCAACTTGATATACTAGAGTAGGCATGATCTTCACTAAGACCTGATGGAATCAACCCTTCACTATAAAGCACTAATACACTTGTTCTAAAACATTCTCATATTCTTCAACCACAGAGTATTACTTAAAATTTGTGATTCAGGAAATGTAAATTTAGTCAGTTTCAGTGATCCATTAAGCAAAAATATACCACTGTCCAACTCACTATGCTCAAGTTAATTCTATGCTTCATTTTCCAAATGAGTATTGGTATATTTTTTGAGAGATGAAAAACTTTCTCTTGAATCAGAACTTGCTTGTCTCATCTCAAGCTTGTTAGATTCAACACCCTATGGGTTTTCACCACACTTTCTCCAGTTTACATCATCCCAATAGTTTTCTGTATTACTGCGTGTTTTCTTTTGCTTATTTATCTCCCTAATCCATTATATTGTCCATATATCTCAGATTAGCACAGTGGGTTATTTTCTTATGCAGTGATTTGTGCATCATAATGCCTTTGTAAAGTGATAAACCTCATTTTCATTATATGAATGCTTACAAAAATGATTTTATATTCACCACACTATTTGGATACAAAGCACAAAAATTATTTCACAAGCAATGTCAAAGATGAACTGTTAACTTTACAATTATAATTCACATATGTTGCCCACTTAAATCACACAATTCAGCATGATGCAACAATGGGTGGTCTATAATCTGTTCTCACAAATCACGTATTTCAATATCAGTGACAAGGAGTTTAAGGCAGCAGCAGTAACCCTAGCAGTCAAATAATCTCTGCTCTATTCATTTAACATTAAAAACAGTGTTTCAGCCAGACATGGTGACACAATTCCTATAATCTCAGCACTCAGGAAGCTGAGGCAGAAACTACAAGTTCAAGGCCACTTGGGGCTACAAAGTGAGTTCAAGGAAGGGTTGAACTGCATAGTGAAACTTTTTCTCAAAAAGACATAAATAAATAAATAAATCAGTGTTTCTTTTATCCTCTATTTTCCAGCCCAGGGTATGTAGCATGGCAATTTTCCTCTAATTTTTGGTTGTCAAAAACCAGGATATTATGGGATGGGAAAAAGTTTCCCACATTATTGGACTTTCAGTTCTAAAATTCAGATAGTCTTGGGAATACTAGGACAGAGATCAATCTTGATACAATACTACTATTTAATTCTAGAGACTATTTACAGTTATCTATCTGTTTTTACTTCTATCCATATAGACAATATTTCTTTTTTCTTCTGGGTCCTGAATCCAAGCCAAGACTAAGGGTGGCATTTATTGTATTTGCGTGTCATTCCAGCTTTCCTTAATGTGCAAGAATGTTATCTCCTTTTTTTCATGAGCTTATAGCTTTAATATAATAAAATAAACTATTTAGTGTTTGCCTAATGATCAAATGGAAGCCATATATTTTATTACTTTTAGAAATCCTACAAAAATGATACTGTGCTGGCATTAGTGTGTTAAGTTAGGGGGTCATTCCAACAACAGTGGTGATAACAATGATCATCTGATTAATTTAGTGTTTGTCATATTTCTTCACCTGAAATAAACTTTCCAAATTGTGGTAAGGATTTGATGGAAGATGCTCCAAATTTGGTCTGATAGGCTGATTCTCAAACCTTGAACCTACAGCTTACTTGTCATTTTATGGCTCCTCTGAATCAGCAACTACTACTCTGTCAAATGGTGAATTTTTATTTCCATCATTTTCTCTATAAATTTAATTGTTTTTGTAGTACAAGGAAATGCTTTTTTTTTCTCTGTGGAACAATATGCTTTTTATTTATGTTACTATGGACTCACAGATTCATGCTTGAATGATGAGTTGGGATTTTTGTTACTATTGTTTATTTTGTTGCTTAAATTGTTTTAGATTTATTGTGATCGTATGCATTTCATTTTGGCATAATTCCATCATTCTTTGGTACTTAGTAAGTCTTGTAAAAGATGTTTCAAGCTTATCTTGTATTTTTCTTAATTCAGCCTTGGAATCTACCATTTTTGTCCACAGTGGTAATTTCTTTAGTGAAAAAGTACAGTATACAAGTAAGTCTGAGATTGTTTCCTTCTTGCCAGCAAGGCACCATTGCTTCTAGGTCTCAAGAGAAAGATAGGGATGAAATATATATGCATATATATGCACATTTATCTATTTCTATTTCTTTATCTTTTTTAAATAATGAAAGCATAGCTTCACACTGATAGCTCCAATACAAATGCAACATCTCAGGATTTTTTCCTGGTTTGCCCGCATGCTGTATTTATAAATCTTTCTCTGAAAAAAAAAAAGAAAAAAAACTAGTGTCCAGTATTCTCTGTGTTTATGTATTTGCTCAATCCTTGTCCACATCAGTGACTAATGGGCTGCCTGTCACCCTGCCTAGCTCACTCAGTACGTACTTCATAGACCTTAGGTCTGCCTCACCTCTGCATGACCATAATTTTTTCCCTGGCCAACAGGAAAGTGATTAATTCCACAGAGCCTTCTCATTAACCCCAACTCCTTGGCACTTTGGTTTATGCATGCCATGATTCACTGCCCACCTGACTGGTTTCATTTTCTCGATATCAGTGGTGGCTCCTGAATTTATAGAATCACCATCCTATCCCATAGAGATGTTCAAAAACTGTAAAATATATTCTAGCAAGCTATCACTCAATTTACCTGTAGCTGTTTTGTTTTGGAGTAGGATAATGGCATGTAAAATTATGAAAACATTTATTTAGAGTCACTCTATAAGTGTCATAAATGTAGTGAATAATCTATCGAAGGCCTTTAATTATTCATTTACTACTTCCAATTGTTGGAAGTAGTAAATTGGCTAATGTCCTTCTTTATTTTCTCTTATGGAAGCATTTTTTTTTTCATACTGGGAGAGGATGGGAAATGGATGGCACTAATTTAGTCTTAGTTTTCTCAGGTATCTTCTACCAAAGGGAAAAAATATTTTTTCTGTCATGAATGGGCCATACAAAGGCAAAAGTAATGAAAATATTTTCTGAGAGTATTTTCTAATACTTGGCCTACTCATAATCAATAAAAACTCAACAAAACTTCTAAAAAATGTTCAAATTGGACTTGCTGAATTCAGCAAATAAAGAAATCTATGTTTAAAGATACAAAAGAGATTTTGCAGGACAGAATTCCAATTTGTGCTTCCAGCAGCTGTGGTAAGGTATTCTGTTAGGGTATTTTCAAAACTGCTGAAGTTTATTTTTATTTTATTTTAAATTTTTAAAAGATAATTTTTACAGTCAACTTTGATAACCATTAAATAATTTTATTAGCTTTGTCAAAGAAAACAATTTTGGTCATGTTGATTTTTCCTACATATTTTAAAACACTGTCCTATGGACTGCTTAGGAGCCATGGTTTAGTGTAGTTGTCAATCAAGGTATCTGCAATATGCTTATCAATCAGTTTAAATTCCATACCAGGCATCTCAAATTGCATATGAACACATACCTTAAGTTCTTATGCATATAAATGTACCTGTCATGTTTGAGATAATCTTTGGGAAATTTAAAATACTGTAAACGTTTTGGTAATAATAAAAATGTATTCTATAAATAAAAAAATAAAAAAACCCACTCTGCATGGCCTCCTAAAATTATACCTATTTAGAAATACTGGTGACTTTAACTGATTCTTGCTATAAAATAAATAACAAAGAATGTGAATTAATTTGTCTAACAATACCTAAATGGAAAGATACTAGTGTGAACAATATGTTTGTGAGCTTCATATTTTCAAGTGTTCATGTGTTTGTAAATTTGTCTATCACTGAATGTTTAAATTATGAAATATTTTAACAGATATTCAGATTAATATTAGGTATTCATGACACTACAAGAAAACTGCCATAATTGTTGCTATTATTCTCCTAAGAAAAAGTTAATAAATTAAATATTGAAAAGAAACTTTAAACAGTTTTCACTGTGACTAAACTAAATATGAAAGGGATTACTTGGTAAGCCTTTTCAAAATTCTGTAATTCTTAAATATAATTCATTTCCAAAATTAAGTAAATATATTGCTAGCATTTTATTTATTTAATAATGGCTTAATGAACATAACTTGAAAAATATTTATGGGTGAATAGCAGAGAATTCCTTAGTCAAATTAAGGTGTAAAAAGTAAAGAAAATGTAAATATTATAAGCTTATTGAACTGAGTCTAATCATCAATACTTTCTTAATCCAAACATATATTAACTCAATAATATTCATGCCATTTTGTGCTCAGTATCACCAGGAATTTTTGAGGCTCTTTCTTTCCTGATTTAGTTTTAGCAGTAAGTTGCTTTGCTTCATTAACTCCTTGCATTTTCTGTGGATATCTTCTTGTCCTGAAGCTTTTGAGTCAGTTCATAAAGTGAGAACTCATTAAAACATCTGGCCTCAACTTTACATATGTTGAGAAAATTTGTACAAGCTACATTTCATTAGCATCTTCAGGGTTCAATCAGTATATATTTTAATTAACCATAATTAAATCAGTATGTATTTTACATAGCTAGAACCAAATAGGAGACAGGTTAAAATTTAATAAAAATCGACAATTCATTAAAACAGATTTCTTAAGTGCAATTCTAAATTAATTATTTTATTTTTAGCTATAGAATAGATCTGGTTCACTTTCTATAGAAAGATATGAGACTTCTAGTGCCACGTCCTAGTTCATCCACGCCTTGTGACAAGGTCCATGGGTGGAGGAGAGTGCTTCAAGGAATCGCTTCTCCTGGAAAAGGACACCGCATGTGGGAATTGGGCGCAAGGATCTTGTAATGTTTTGTACTGATAATTGTAATTTGTGTAATTCACATATATATATATTTTCATGTGATACTCAATATGAAATCGAAAATAGAAACTCCAGAGGAGTTACTAGAAACCCTCTAGATAACTTTGTGAAAACTAATTGTGAAATTTTACCTTCTGTGAGTAGTATGAGAGAGTTTATACAAAAGCTTTAAATGAAAGAGCTCATGGGGGAGGATTTACAAAATTCCTGTGAGACAACTGCCCTGAGACACTGGACAGG